>PTEX01000010.1:8532212-8553398 GCA_003342815.1 Eudromia elegans | reverse complement strand
GACCTGGAGTTTTACATTTCAATGACCCTGAGTTTGTCCCGGGCTCTGCAGACCCCCACATGTATCCTTTGGTTTTTKTCACTCACGAGTTAATTTCTTCATCTTTTTCAATATCATGCATTTCATTGGTAAGTTACATGTTTCCTACTGCTCTCACCAGAAGATAAAAAAAACTTTAATCATGTCTCCCTGCCTCCAGTGCCTCTCTCCTGCCTCTCTCCTGCCTCTTTCAGAGGAGGACACAATCTCCATCCACGTTATATTGAATATTGCAAAGCATGAATCTGTGGACCAGACAACACAAATGGGAATGCTCTCCTACCCCAACTTCCTCTATTTCTTCCTCACAAGTTAATGCCAGTCTAGCTCAAACCATAGCACAGTCTGCAATCAGCTTTGCATATCTAGAGGGTCTAATGAATTGGTCAAGAAAATACTCATAGGATTTTTTTGCAGATGTGCTTATAAACTTCCCTAAATATCAAAGCCATGGTTTTCAATAACGATACACTTCTCACTCCCACTACATCGATACATCTGTATAGATGATTAACTATAGCAATAGAGCATTACAATTACTGGCTAATCACAGCAACATGTGTAGTTCCTTGCTGTGTGAAACACCATGTTTTCTGTAATTGTATGCTTTGAAGAAAGTGGAAGTAAGAAAAAATGCAACAATACTTCCTTTAATATTTCAGTCCAGGACTGACTTTTTAACTGCATTGGTCGCTATAGTTCCTGTTTTGCTACCTTTCAAATGCRCTGCACCAAAGGCATTTGAGGCTTTTATTGGTTAGTGTTGTCCTAATTAGTCATTATGGAATTAAGTGGGACAATATCTTATATACAGAGGTCTCATATACCGAGAAAATCTAAAGACAAAGGTTAAGCAAACTCTCAAATTGAGCTGGATTTTGCTCTTTTTTTTTTTTTTTTTTTTTTCCCTCTCTTCCCAGGCATGAGGTAGAGCAAAGGCAGAAAAACAATGCTGTAATGCCAGCTTCATATTTTTGGTCTCTGGGAAAAAGCATATTATCAGAGAAGGGGAAATTTGAGTGATATTACCCAGTCTAAGTGTTCACAATTGCAATCTCAAGAGAGCATTTCTACATTATAAAATATAAAATGAAACTGCAGTATAATTTATATGGTTGGATGATTCAGTAACAGATACTTGACAGAAATAAGGTTAAACATTCAGTCTGATGAAAATATATACTGTAAGTTTTACCCAGCTGTTTGAATCTYTCATCACTGTAAGTAGCAGAGGATTTGTTATAATGTGAAATCCATATGCATTTCTAGTCAAGCATCCTGCTGCTGACAACCAGCCCTTCTRAGCACTCAGAGGACAGTCAGTATAAATATTTGTGATAGAACCCACAGAGCAGACTAGAGATTAATTGGCTGGGATTGTTTTCCTAATTTTCCTAATAAGCAATAGAGAAGTTGTTAGGTACTGTCCGACTTCAACATATATTCTCTTATTTAATTATGGTGGCAGGGGGAATAAAGAAGTTACCAATAGCAATATTAACCTTGAAGAGACCCAAAGTTTTTTGACATTTTTGCCAGTTTGTGAAAAAATCATTTCCATTAACAATACTTTTGTCTGACAGATTCTATTGCCTGTGCCCTTTTTCTTTTGATATTTATGTTACCTAGATACCTATTTCTTTGCATCTTAAAAGCACCTTTCAAGCATTTATACCTTAAAGCACATAGAACTTCAATGAGATTTATAAATGTGGGCAAATTTTGGTTAAAAAAGATTAAGATCTTTTATATCATATGAATTTACTTTTCGTTCTTTTTTTTTCCTTTCTTTCTTTCTTTCTTGAGCAGAAAATACAAAAAAAGCTTCAATAACACATTTTATTCCAAAGGAATTCAAGAGAGAATAAACTGCTGAAATGTGTCTGGCTTACAGTAAAGATCATCTGATTAAATTTAAAGCTGTAGTTTATCCTTACATACTTATATTAATTTTACTTCTGTAAAAATAACAGAGCAATTGAAAATATTTGTGGGGTTTTTTTTTTTTTTCTTTCTTTCTTTCAGCTGGCATAAACAGAGCAAAGATTTTCACATTTCTCCCTTAGGAAAAGTTATAATGTAAAAGAAAAAAGAAAACAAAACAAAAAACAGTGGACGGAGAGTGTATTCTCATCTTGTAAAAATAACCCATATGTGCCTTGCGTAAGAAACAATGATGGGTTATATCTGCCTTCCTAGATTTCCCAGCCTCCACAAATATGAAAAGCAGGAATAAAATGCATGGATGGGAAAGTGCAGTCATGTTCTTATGTGTTATTGATTTGCATTTTGGAAAAATTCAACAAAAGCAGCATATTCCTCTGAATCGCTCCTTTCCCTGTCCTTCTCCTTGCCACACCATATGTAGCAGGCAAACGATTGCTTTTTGCCTTAGTGTTCTGCTTGGGATGCAGGCACTCAGCATCCAATTGCACAAGCATTTCTGAACGTGTGATACCTTGGATACCAGCTTCTAACCTGCTCATTAATTTTAATGATACTGACTTCCTTTCTAAAGCATTGTGAAATTAAATGAGTGAAAAAAAAAAAAAGGAAAAAAAGCATCATGTAAGGGTTAGGTTTCATAATATTGTATTAAAGGGCATAATTTCTCTTTGAAAACTCATTGACATGAATGAAATTTTAATGATTTGAATCCGGCAGCTCAGTTGCAAGATAGCTGAAGCAGAGTGAATAATTTTATCCAATATTTGACAGTTTCACATTTCAGATATGTATTTATTTAATAGTTATGAATTAGCAGTTTTTTCATTGTAACAGAATTTTTATAGACTTAGAAAAATTTTGGCTCTTACTATATATTTGAAGTGAAAATTTAGTGAAATTTCTGTACAGTTTCAACTTGAATTTCACAGTCTATTGTTCAAGTCTCACATGCAACATCACACAGYAGTTCATCCCTGGATGGAATGGTCCAGCCTTTGGCAACCAGAAAATTTAGGAAAAGCTGACATTTTTTCCACACATGTTGTTGGAGAAGACATCCACYCAAAATATTCTTAGGTTGTGAGTTTTCTGTTTCACCACCATCTCTGTTAAAGCCCTTTTTTGTTTGTCTCCTGCAGTGTTGCCAACAAACCCCAACATTAGCAAAGGGGAAACAATAGTCCAAACTTCCATGTGCCTTGTGCCTGCAGGTGAGCAATCCCTCTCTTGATCTTTCATCTGTGCTTGYATGAAGCACTGCCTTGTTATCGAGCTGAAATTTTGATTAAGTATTAAAGTCAAACGTGTGAAATTCACACAAAGCTAAAGCAGCAGCTGAGGGACAGGTGCTACAGGAACAGCAGTATCTATTGAGGCATGAAGGAAGAAACCGTGCCAAAAAGGAAAATACATTCTTCTCACCATGTGTTTTGGCTAAAACAAGCAAGTTCTTCATACCATGCATCTCCGGCAGCAGCTGCTGGGAAGCTGACGCTCCAGCTATAGAAACTGATTGGAAGGAAGAGAAATGMGACAGAAGCAGCACTCAAAAAAAGCCCAGAGCTGTGATGTCCACAAAAAGAAAGAGACAGCTGAGAGGAAACTGGAATTAGGGGAATATCTTTTTGTACTGCTCCGGCTGCTGAAGGTGAACATCCCTCACAGGAAGTTGAGGAGAATGTGAATACATTTTCCTTTCCTCATCATTTTTTTTTCACCTTGCCATTTCTTCTTTCTGCTCCCAGCTCTACAGAAGCATTTCTAACATGGTCTGTTCTCCTCCAGGCTGATCTCTTACTGAAAGAAGACTGAAATAACCTGAATTAGTTACTAAAGATCACCTTTATCACCATCAACTAAAAACCAACATAACTCAGCCAGTTTTTCAGTCTGAAGATGCTGAAAATAGAAAATATAAAACAGCTGGCAGCTTGCATGAAATTTTTCTGAAGGTATAAATCACATCCATTTTTTGTGAGCAGTTAAATCTATTTCTCTACAACAGGAAAGGCAAAGTGATTTGCTGGTGAGCACAGAACAAATGGGTTGCACAGTCATAGTGTTTCCAGGTCCATTTTTCAGTAATTCATCCGGTTAATCTCCAGACCTGCATGAAGTGTGGCTCCACTTCTATGATGTGGTACCATGTTCAGTTATGCTTCCTGTAGCATCCTGAATCGCAACCTCTCTTCAAATCCCATCTGTTCCCGGTCTACTTGTACAACAGCAMGTTGGACGCAACCAAAGGAAGCCTGTTCGGAGAGGACCTCTCCATGTTGCATTGGTACTCCCCAGAGCGGGGTGCATAGTGGTTTCTATTTGGTTTCACCCAATTGTTTTCAAGCTTACTTGTTAAGTGGAAARTGGCTAAAAAGGACCAAAGCAGAACTAAAAACTTAGCCTCAGATTTTCTTATTTTTATTCTACGGCAAGTCCTCAACATGAAAATACTCAGCCAAAATTGGATGGAAGGTTATAAGACTATCAGTAAATTTATGAGGCTTTCAATCAAAAAATGGAMATATAAAGCTATGCAATACTTAGAAAGTAGCTCACAGTTCTTGTCTTTTCACAATTCAGGATGCTGGCAGTACATAGTACTGTGGAAAAATGCTTATTGCAAAAGTTTTCATTTGATCAGATACTTTTGTGAGTTGATATATGATGCCAATGGAGGAAAAAAATGTCACTTTTAATGGATTAGTGCTTAATTTATGTTGTTATCTGAAAATATATATATGAGAGCACTACTAGCTGCAGTGATGTCCGGTATTAAATTGCCTTTTTTTTTTTTTTTTGCATTAGTGAGATGCTCTGTTTGCTTGGATACACTTTGCAAAAATAAATAAATTTTAAAGAAGCAGACTATTAAATCATTATGTTGAAATGGCCTTTAATTACATTCTGTGCTGGAAAGGAGATAATTGTGTAAATCAGATAGTGAAACAGCATAGGAACAACAAAAACAACAATAAATACAAAAAAAAACCCCAAAGGTGAGTTTCTGTTCTGAGAAAACACCTTCTGAATACCCTCCTTTCACTGAAAAGTGTAATTTAATCATTCAATTGTTTTTATGGCATGCAAGATACCATCTTTCTAAACATATCCTGAAAATATTTTTCAAAACAAATCCTGAAATTACAAGTCTACTGATTTTTGGAGGCACAACGGCAGCAGCTGTTCAATTATTCATTTTTTTTCTTGAAAAATTAAAATTAATTTCTTCAAGATGGTCAGTCTGCAGAAGCAGATTGTTTTATTTTTGTACAAGTTTGCTAAGCGGACTAAATGCTATTGTAAAAGCACCAGAGGGTGTGATCCCTATCTCCACCCACTCTGTGCTCCAGTAGGACTACTTTTATAATAATTTATAATGTAAAAATACCATAAGATTCTGAACAAATGATAGGCAAGAAGGTTTAYGCACTTTATCTAGTAATATCATAGCTACTGCAGGATAACACTTTACTCGAATACTATCAGAAAAATGATATATATTGAAAACAATAAGGAAAAGATAGGCAAAAATTTATAAACTTCTAATTATGTAAGCTTATTCATGTAGGCAAATACTTACAACCAAATTCTACTTCTATGTAGGATAGTAATTACACATAGTTTTTATTTATTTCCTTGTAAAGGTTAAGATCCCTAAACATTCTTGCCAATATATCTGAAGTTAGTAAACTGAAAAATATATTGTTCTCCTAAAATCTTTCTGGAAAAACAGGGTAAAGTTTCCTATGAGGCTTTATGTCAGCAAGCCTGAAATGTTAAAGAGTTAAAATGAGGTTTGTGTAACCCCAAATTAAATCACATTTTGTGTATATGTGTGTGTGTGCTTTCCTTATTTTTTTGTTTTGTGTTCTGTGTGACAATACTGTACTCCCAGGAACTGCACACCAGGTGTGTGGGTCTGTGGTGGCTCCGCACGTTAGCGTGAGCTGCCCAAAATGGATGAAAACTTTATGAGAGATGGTAATTAAGCATGATTAATCAGACACATGATTAATCAGACACAGAATTTGTGAACATTCAGCCAAGATACCAAGAGCTTGACTCAACCATCCTCACCCTGTCTCCTGGTGTTTAGGGTGCTCCACTTATCCGGTCTCCAGTTCTCAGTCCAGCAGTCTGCACTCCTTCACGTGGCCAATCTCCAAATCTACTGTCTGTGAATATCCTGGACACCCAATAGCACCCCAAATGACACTTGGTGACTGCGTGTGAGCAGTTAAATTGCRCTAAGAGATGTGCCATAGAGACTTTTTCACTCATGATCCTGATGTTCTAAGCATCAACATAGTTATTTTCTATATCTCTTTCAGGAATAATTTATCCTAAAATTAAACAAAATCAACATCTTCCTATTCTCAAAACAAAATGTTATTAAATTCCAGACCTCCAGAAGAGTTACTGGCTGAATGGCAGGGCTCAGAGAGTGGTAATCAGYGGTGCCAAGTCCAGCTGGAGGCCTGTGGTTAGTGGTGTMCCCCAGGGSTCAGTCCTCGGTCCGGTCCTGTTCAATTCATTAACRACCTGGATGAAGGGATGGAGTKCWCCCTCAGCAAGTTTGCTGATGATACCAARCTGGGAGGAATAGCTGATAGCCCTGAGGGCTGCGCTGCCATCCAGAGGGACCTGGACAGACTGGACAGCTGGGCGGCGAGTAACCTCATGAAGTTCAACAAGGGCAAGTGTAGGGTCCTGCACCTGGGGAGGAATAACCCTAGACATGCCTACAGGCTGGGGACCGACCTCCTGGAGAGCAGCCCCGCAGAGAGGGACCTGGGCGTCAYGGTGGACAACAAGTTGACCATGAGGCAGCAGTGTGCCCTCGTGGCCAAGAAGGCCAATGGGATCTTGGGGTGCATTAAGCAGAGCGTCTCCAGCAGGTTGATGGAGGTGATTCTGCCCCTCTACTCAGCCCTGGTGAGGCTGCACCTCAAGTATTGTGTGCAGTTCTGAGCTCCCCAGTACAAGAGTTGTTTTTTTCACAAGATAGTGAAGGAAGGACAAATTGAATGGCAAATATGAAGGCTTTAAGAAAAGAAAAAAATACTTTTCACTTAGAATATTTTTCAAAAAAAAAAGCATTAATTTTGCATCCAAAATAAAACTCGTAAGTAGAATATTTTTAGCTCATAGTTATATTCAGGGACAGTTCTGAGTGGAAATGTATATAAGCCAAAAAGAAAAAATCATGCATCTGAGTGTCTACAATTAGTAGTTATTATGAACTACTATATTGTTATTTATTATTCTACTATAGTAATTAAATGTTATTTGTATCATCCAACTCTATTTGTATAACTACAGAAATTTATAGCATTTGTAAATAAAAGAAAATGAGAACAGAGTCAAAGCATCCTCCACTTTCATTAAGTCCAGATACGGCAGATAGTCACAAAGCATTCTTCCATAGCTAAGTCTATTTTACCGTAAGTTGTTCCTTCTCTTTACTCTTCCATSTCCCTATGTATACGTTTGATTCCTCTGTTAACAATGCTGTTAAGTTTAAATAACTATTTCCTTCCTGTTGGCTTAGCTAACTAATAGAACCTCTTTAGTTTCTCCCCGGGGAAGAGGGTCTTCTTTCTCCTGATCTCAGTATTTACTAGCCCTACCTTTACCCTCTTCCCAGTTACATTGCTTTTCAGCCTGTCTCAGTAAGAAGTGCTGCTGCCTCGTGCAATACCTGTAATGCATCTTGATTTCCAGTGGAAATACTTCTCATGCATCTCAGGACTGCTTCTGCCTTTCTGTGAGCCATGTGCACATCAATCAAGGCTTCAGCAAGGCCTCCCCTCTGAGGCTACACTTGATATGCTATGGACTCAGTGTGAAAAGAGGAACTTTACCACATTTATCAACTCCACTGTCATTCTTTGCTGGCTCAGACTCATCTGTGGAACCCAGATGACCTAGACCAGTGCCAAACTTTTCTTTCACTCAAGTCGTCACCGTGCTATAAACCCCCTATGCTGCTCAAACACCTAAGGAGAAAATGCCACAGCAAATACTCCCACTGTCCTATCCCTTTGCAGTTTTTCAGGAATACTGTTGGAATGTGTCTGTTTTTCATTTGTTATTGCCTGCACCCTTGGGCTCAGTTAGCTGTCAGAGTGAAGCATCAGAGGCTCTGCCCTTCATGCCATAYTTCATCTTCTTATAAATTGTAGTGGCAGAAAATTGGTATGCAACATTGGTGACCCTTTGTCCAACCTCCGTACTGATCAGTCTTCGTGATACTGCTCAGGTTTGGTCGGTGTGACAATTCCCACTGTCACATAGCTTAACACATGGCAGGGTCCTACCTGCTCTCCTGATGGCCTTTTCTCTAAACTGTCCAGCTGCCTAGTACCTGTGATTACCAGGCTGCTGGGGAACTACAGAGGAACATGGGAACTTAAAAAACAGTGCTAGCATAGGACCCCTAAAAGAGCAAAACCTACAGATTTCCTGTGACTTAGACTTAAGTCACACAGATCTTTGCAGCTGTTCCAAATGCTCACATTATATCTAGCAGTGCATCTGATTAAAGTATAATATGCATAGCAAAGCATATCCTTTACAATCAAAATATGCTTGACAAGTCAAAATTACTTGACATGTAATAAGGTAATTGATCTGCTTAGCACTTCAAATTAGCCTGCACAGTTTTATTTATTTTGAGGTTAAGCTGCTTTCGATCCTTCAGCTCCTCTATTTAGAAGTAACTTGGATCTCTATGAATATGTTATGAATAGACAGTGTTTAGGATAGATATAACCTTACTACTAGAAGGCTAACCTAGAAGTTGCATAACCAAAGGAGGAAATACTGAGCAGGGACAAACTGAACCAGAGCCTACAAGAACTAGTCAGATCTGTGAGACTGTTCAGTAGAACTGCTTTGTAAATCCTTGACAAGAGAAAACCTCGTCACAGTGACTCATAAAATTATTGGTGCTGCCACAGTCTAGGAGAAAGACTTCATTAGAGCTAAGTCTTCCAAAGAATGTGCCCTGCAGCTCTGTATTATTGCTTTTACTAAAATAGATCACTTGCTATAGTGCTTTTCCTGTGCAGAACATGTTTATGTCATATTGCAAATATAAACATATATAGAGACATAAACAGACACACACACTTATATATGCGTATATGTATATGTATAATATATACACACAAATAAATATATAATAAATATGAATAAATATATAACAATATATAATTATAATATTATTATAATATAATTATATAATATATATAAATATATAGTATATACTATATAATTATATTAACATATAATTATAAAATTATTATATATTTATTTTTTCGGCTTTGAAATCTACTGMCTGAAGTCTTGCAAATCAGATAATCACTCAAGCTTCATGGTGAATTGCAGATGTCAACTCTTTAAAAAATCATATCATGATCTTCAACATCATGAAGGTCACTGCTGCATCAAGTCTTGGTCTGGTACACTGGATTAAATATTATAATAAAATCTATGCTATAGCTTTACTCTTTTCAAGCTTACACTTCTTATCCCAGGGAATACCTGAAAAGTTCCCTACTCAGTATGTTGAGAGTGGGACCTGAAATTACTCCAGCAGTAACACACCTTTGGGTAATTCTACTTTGAAGTCAGCTTGGGAATTAAATCCCAGTGCCAACACATCCCTGTGTAGATACAAACAGCAAAAGGAGTTGAACCATTGGCATCATTCATCAAGACTTGAAAGGGCAGGCAACCTGACGAATGAAGCAAAATATAGGAAGCAATAGTAAATAAAGGGAGGAAAATGGGGCATAGAATCTTGGTATGCAGGTGAGAGGAATAAAGAGAGAGAGAGATGGCATAACAGTTATGAGTCAAATTCAGCCTTACTGCACATTAAATATTATTACTTACATTMATATACTAGGTATGCTATATATTAAAACATCAATATTTTCTCTAAGATCTTATCTTGTTGTATTTGAATTAATATTCCCTAAGTGACAACCTCAGCGATGAGTTATGCGAGATTTTTAAAAAGCGGGAAAGCAAGAGGAAAGGAGGAGTTTATTTTRGTAAAACATTTTTTTTTCAGAAAGTTTAATAATAGGAAGCTTTAACTTAAATTTCATCTGCATATATGTGCACGTATATATAAACACATTTATATATACTTCTGTTGGATAAAAGAGCCTCACTTGTGGATCTTTCAAACACAGCGTATAGTAAAGGAAGGTTGCCTTTACAGATATTGCCACAGGGTCAATGTTTAGACAAAAGCAACGCTGCCTTTCTGCCTGAAGGTTTTCACAATTCATCTTCTACACATTTTAGAGCGATCAACTAAGAAAAGTTTAACATATATCAAAATAAAAGCAAGTAAAAGGGCTTATATTCAAGGGTCTCACTTTCTAGATGCAATGTGCTTTCAGGTATTTTCACCAATATAAGCCATAAGGCATTCTTTTATTCTCAGCCCCACCCTACTTTATTTTTTTTTACAATCCTCAGGGTTTTGTGAGTTGGCACTGTGAATTGTGAACACTACTGTAGCTATCTTTTACTGGAAGGACTGCTAATATTAACATAAACCAGAGCCACATGTTTACTTACCTTGCATGGGATGTGCCTTCTCCTAACTATCCCAGGTATCTTTAGAGCCAATTTACTTTGTTATTTTCTCTGTGTGCTACACACAATTATTTTCAGAAGGAAAAAAAAATAGGATTGATTCTTTTTACTGTAAATAGGAATTTTCCACTTTTAAACAGGCCACAAAAGATAACAGATAGTAATGTGTTTTTCACCTCTCTTTTTCCCTGTCTACACATTTTAAAGACAGATTAAATATTTTTAAAATCCTGAAAAAGCACTAGGAAAAATTTATATAGGACAATATAATTGAAAACACTCTGAGTTGTGTGAATGTGATTATTTATTTTCAGTCTTTCGTAAAGATCTCCTATTTTTTCAGCCAGGAGCTTGACTTACAGTCAGCTTGAACCTGTAAATGTATCATCAGTTTTATCACTATTGGGTCATTGCTGGGCAATATAGTTTGAAAAAGCTGGCAATTTAAAGTAAATATGTCAGCTTTTGTTGTCATTGTGTTATCATTCTTAAGACCACTCATTTTAATATTTTATAAAGCTCAGACTGGTTTCTGGTGTTGCAGACAGAATTTATTTGCTTATATGAGCTACTTTTAAAGAGACAGGTTCATTAATTCTGCATTGTCTAAGAAAAGAACTGCTGACATGTTGTACAAGACTGAAGAAATTCTAGCCCATTGATACCTAAAGAGAATGTTAAATGACAGACATTAGAGGTAAATTTTTTCAGTCACCTCTTGGCTAACTAAAATCAACCTATTCCTGAAAAAGTTGACTGAGAACTTTTATACTCTAATATTCTTTTTTTTTTTTAAACAATTTCTGAAATCATTGGAGAAATCAAAATGTCAGAATGCATGCAAGTAGTGTGTTAAAAATAAGGAAAGGCGACTTCAGGAAATATTTGCTGAAAAAGGAAATGAATGTTGGTCAGTATAGAATGTCAAAGCTTTTACGAAAAATCAGTCCTACTCTCAGGCATACTAATTTATTCTTGCATAAAATAGGAGGAATAAAGCTAATCTCATCAATCCTGTGTCACAAGCACACACACTTTTTTGTACAGTATACAGTAACAGTATTCAGTGTACTACATATAACTCGAGTATGTTCAAGAGCACATATATGAATACAAAGGCAAAGAGGCAAAACTAGCAAGAGGAGGCTGCAAAGAAGAAGCTAAAGGCTTTTACAATCATTTGCAAGTTTGAACCTCAGAATGCATCTAATTGCCATGAAATTTTGGTTCTCAAGTTGTTCCATGAGCACCAGAGCTGTGAAACCAGGACTGGATTTTTGATGTTATCCTATGGATTCTCTGGAGCCTTATAAAAAGCAGATGCTTTTTACCTTTCCTCTTATTAAAACAAGACTTATTCAAGTCTCCTTTCCTGTTAAAGTTGGTTGRTACTTGCTAGTGTTTCAAAAGTCATGGGGATTATGCTGTTATTCTGAGATAGAATAATTGAAGATCTGCTTTCTTAAGGAGCAAATTTAAAAGAAACACGGCTAAAAGAGACAAAGAAAGAAAACAGAATAGCCAATAGCCAATACCAATGGAACACGTATTAAAGGGTTAAGAATTAACACATTAATGTCAAAAGCAGTTGACAATGACCATCATGACTGGAAGGACATGTTTTTAGCAAATTCTGCATGGCACTATAGGAAGCCTTGTCTCACTAAATTTCTTCATCAGTGTAGTGGGTGCAAATTTAAAATAAGYGCTGAACAAATCCGTGAATGTGGAGAGCATTGGCCGAACTGTAAATAACAAGAAAGGTGCAGTCACAAAGCACAGTCTGTATCATTTGGCTAGCTGGCTACATTCCTATAAAAGTATTCAGGTCCTATCAACAGCGTGGAGGACTGTATTCTGGTAAAATAATAACTCTGAAATGCAGCTATTATGAGCAGCATAATGGAATGGTAAAATGGGTAAATGTAATCCCAGGATTTATAAACACGCACATTAAGGCGTTCTGCGAAATCTGAGGACAAAGAACACCACAAAACAATTGCTATAAATTGCAGGAGAACTAGATAAAGTCAAAGTCAAAATTAGGAGTATAATTTTAATAGTGAGGATGATTAGACACTGGAATAAAGCAGTCGAAGTTTTTGCTGGAAAAAAAAAAAACTTCCATAGCCTCAGGGAGATCTTTGTCTTGGATTAAGCCAGAATTCAAATTAATTATTAGGTAAAATTGGTAATAAGTGCCTCTTGCAGTGTCTCCACGTCTGTATGAGCTGTAAAGCTGATCCTACGCTGCTACAGTTAGTTTCAAGTTGCTTATGTGATTTACTGAATAGGAGTCTTGTTTCTCTTTGCTTCCGTCARTAAAAGAACCATTGACATGATGAATGTAAAGTCAGAGCTCTGGCCTTCTTTAATATAGAAGGAACTTGAGGAAGGAGTTTCCAAAAGGACATCAGAGAACAATGTGATCTTTAATGTATTTAGTAATGTTGAGAGCTGTCTAAAGGAGAGAATTGATGCAACAGTCTGTGAAAGAAACTGGAGTCAGGATGTGTAAAAAAAAAATCTCACTTTTTTAACATCTATGTTGACTTAAGAATAAAGAGGATGACATAGGGAATTACTTCTGCAGAAAAAAAAATCTTTTTTTCCTTTAAATTCCAAAGAATACAAATAAAAAGAGATCTTGAGTTTGACAAAGGTTCTTTTTTCTTTTTCTAAATAAAATAAGAATCCATAACTGTACAGCTCTGCTTGAAAGATCTCTTCTGACWTACTTAAAAAAGAGTTAGTGAATCTGAAAATAAACAAGTCTTGGTGTAAGCAGAAACTGATTTTTTTTTTTTTTTTCTTAGAAGCAGTCATAATCTTTACTGGCTACAATTATGCAAATAAAATTCCCCAAAAGAAGAGATATTTTGGACGAACATGCTAGAAATGTAAATGGAAAAAGGATTATTGTATACAATCTTGCAAATATCTATGCATATGAGCAATACCATATATTTCACTCCCATGGCTCATGTTGCATTACAAACCTRATTAATTAAGTTTTTCAGAGTTGCAGTAGTATAGCAAGGGGGAAAAAAAAAGCCACTAGGAAGTGACTGCAAACCTTTTGCATCTGGTGAAGGACATACCTATCAAAGCATAGGATCTGATTGATTGTTGCTAGTTCCCGACACCAACGGTTGTCATAAGTAATCTCACTATTCCTCATGGACAAATACCATTTGGCATTTTAAATTAGGAGCACAGGAATGACACCTGGGTCACAGAATCAACACTATTTTAAGTGACACTGGGAGTTAGTTCTCTTGTTTTTAATGAAGGTGCACTTATCATGTCCGGGAGAAAAAAAAAAGAAAAAAAGTGTTCTGCATCTGTAATGCACACGGGATTTTATAAATCAAAAATCATTTCTTTTCCCTCAAGAAAATGCTAAATCCTTGCAGGCAAAGATCAAAATACCTAAGACATTCCATATGACTTTTTTTTATTGAATTCTTTTACTTTCTTTCTTTTTGCTTTTATTAATGCAGAAGAAGCMAATAAAAAGAGTAATCTATTAATAGATTAATTTCCAAGGCCTACCAAGATTATTTTTTTTCCTTGTATTCCACGTATTTCTGTATTTCTCTATTTGCCAATGTGTTCTTCCCTCTGGTTCTAAAAGTGGAAAGGAATAGCAAGTCAATAAGAACTAAATAATGCTACATATGTAAAAAAATGTGGAGGCATCATACATTTTATTTCATTTCCCACATCTAAAATTTAGATCATACTTAAAGACTTGCATCCCCTTTTTGACTTTCCCCTTCTTGTTTTACTAAACTACTTATTAGACATTCAAATTTCATCTTTCTTTTTTAAGAACCACCTGCACTTCTCCTCTCCTTCACAAATTGTTATTGAACTTCCCTTTCTTTCAGAATTTAGACATGAGTCAGTCTAACAGAGAAAAAAACCCACAGAGGGAATCAATGGTCGGCAATATTGCAACATTAAGTCTTGTTTTTGTGAAAATGAGAAGAAAGTCAACAGTTTTCTTGATATTTCAGTTAAGATATTAACAAGATTCTATGATMATTTACAAAACAATAAAAGATTTTAAATTAAAAATAAAGTGAAAGCAGTTTTGTTTCTTTCTCAAAACCCTGAATCAATTCTTGATACTAAGTCATCAACTTCAAAAACTCCCCTTACTATTTCCCACTGGCCCCATATAGTAACATGTCACAAAAATGCAAAAATGTTAGCCGAATGTAACAAGTGAGCTAGGGAGAGGAGAGGAGAGGAGAGGAGAGGAGAGGAGAGGAGAGGAGAGGAGAGGAGAGGAGGGGAAACTTTGAAAATCAAGACCAGGACAATGAAAGGTTTTCTTTCAAACTTAATAAAATTATGTATATTTCAGAAGGTGATAAGGACTTGGGAAGACGGGGAGATTCCTCTCATGACTATACTTTGTGTGGTACTTTATTAAAGACTTTCAGAAAATGTCTTAGCAATGTGGCAGAAATGTTTTACTTTTGATAAACAAATTTCTACCAGTTCATCCGTTACCAAATATACTAGTCGAAGTATATAAGAAAGAGATCATTTATATCTGACCATGTTTTCAGAAAGAATTTAAAGTTTGCTACTCCTCAGCTTGGGGTATTTTAAGTGTAGTGCATTTTTCATAGTGAATTGCTCAGTGTATTCTGAAAATCAATATTCTTGAATGCATCATGAATGCAACATTATATTAAAAAAAATAAGATATATAGATCTCTTCGAGCAACTTTTCTGACATCTCTGAATATAGGATCTCATGTGTGACTTCAGTACCTCTATTCTAGCCAAAAATATTATTAAATAATTGTATGATAACAATCATATCAGAAAAATTAATAAAAACGTCTGAAAAGTAAAATGCAGAGGTAACTGCAGAAGAGCAGAAAATGAAAAGGGATGTCTGATCATGATGGAGGACTCACTAAATGGGTCCACAAACATGATGAACATCTTTGAATGGAGCCTCAGTTTCACCTTAAAATCTCAGGCAGATCTTAATGCATCAATATATAACTTTTATGAATAAAGAGATTTTTACTCATTATTTTCTCTTTTCAAAATCTCACTAACCTAAATTATTTGTTTCTCTCAGGAGCTCAGCAAAATCATTAGGAGAAAATCACAGCGACTCTGCATTCTGAGGAAAGAATTTCATCAGCCCAGACTCCGCATAACATCTTCCACTAAGCTCATCTGCTTGGGCATTAAACCAGGGAAAGAGGATATTTGACTATGTCAATAGAAACGAGTTTAATTTGAGCTATCTTCCTCTGCAATCCCTTGACTGTCCCTAGGTGAATTGCAATAAATGATGATAGGGCAATTACACTCTGCTGTTTTACCAGATGTCTCCATTTCTCTGAAACACTATTTTGCTCAGTTCTATAACCTCTGACTCTCTAAATACAAAAATGGACCAGTGTGGCTAGTTACTCTTTCTTCATTATTGCAAGAGCTATTCCCATATTACACTTTATATTGCTTACTGTACTTCTTGCAGAAAACTGTTTACTCTATAATACTAACTTTGATCAAATGCAAAAGATTTTTCAGTTGCCTTAAGTACTCTAYTTGCTTCCAGCAAAAGACCCAACAAGCACAGCACACATCTAAAAGCCCTCCTTTCTTCTTTCTTAAAAGCAGATAATTTACAGTAATTGTTCTTATTCTGGTCCTGCTTAGGGAAGTTGCTGATGGAAGAGTAATCTTTTGTGCACAAGGCAGTATCAGGGCTGACATAAATCCTTAAATGGTAAAAACAGCAGAAACACTTTTCACAGTATGACTTAGAGAATGGAGCCTTTTAGTCATGGAGTAGAAACAGTGTTAGTGAATTAAATGATACCRATGCAAAATTATTGGAAAAATTATTTTGAATGTTCTTAACATGTTGAACCCTGATTGAAGCAAAGAACTTTTGAAGTAATCAATAAAGAGGGAGAAGAAAAGAAGGGAATGGTCACATGGTCGCATTTCTGTCTCCCCTACATCAGAGACATTTTAATGGGCTGATTATAAGTCATAAAAAACATTTGTAGGCTAATAACACTCATCCACCTACCACAGCATTTCCAAACACACAGGAAGAGGGGAGCAATACAGAGCACCTTCCTTTTTATCCCTTCTTTTCGCTCTGCTGAGTGAGCCAGGACACTGCTGACAGATGCTTGCTGAGACGAGAGAGAATATCTTGCCCTTAGAGCAATAGCTTCAGTTGTTTGCTTGCATTTTTTCTTTGATTGTTTGCTTATTTACTTGTTTTTAACTCCATTTTCAGACTTGAAGGTAAAAGCCTGGACAAGCTGCTTTGGTAATTAGAAAATATTTGTCCCTTCTAAGACATTGAAGATGCCCTTCATTATGGCTCTCCATGGTGGTTTATCTGAGCTCTTAGAAACAGATTATTGCTTAAATAGGTAAGTATTTCAGTGCTTCCAGGGAGGCTAAAAAACCTGTTGTGGCAAGCCAAAGCAACCATGGTGGGAGAATTATGGTCAGACTCTTTAATACTGCAAGCCTAAAAGCATCTTTTCCATGAAGGAGTGAAAACAATGAGCAGACTCCCAGGGCCTCTGAAATTAGACATCCATCCGCTCTCTAACAGAACTGCTGATGAACCAAATGCTTTATCTCCTTCACTCAGGGAATAGAAGCCCCTTCCCTGCAGCTCTCTGCTCACATCATTTCTTGGCGGTGAGGTTTGTTCAAACACATTGCAAGCAAGCTGTGCATTTACAAGCCTATAAGCATAAGAAGGAGCAAGGCAAAAAGTGTTTCCACACTTACTGATCTCTAATCTTTCAGGCTGAATCCTKTCTGAAAAGCAGAGAGACTGTCCCCATGAAAACAAAATGCATGGAAATTACTGCTGTTGTTAATGGTCCCAGCATGTGCGTTTTGATATGATTTATTACCTACAAACAGCATGGAAACAGCCAGGGATCTTACCTGGAGAGAAAGAACATAGCTTTCACATTGCTTTGCAGCACTGAAATTTCTACCTTAAGTGTAACATGTGGGGATCTCAGGTGGAAAATGAAGTTGGCATTTTARTCATAAGTTGGCTGTACTCTATAATATGGATATCAACTTATTTGTGTTTAATACTGATACTGTACAATYTGGAAAAAGTGTTGTGAACCTTCACCTTTAGAGAGTAAGTGGCTGAAGAAGAACAAATAGACACACTACCTAAAAAAGCTAATGGTCTAGCTCACATACCAAAGTGATGCTCACCTACAGSCAAAGTTTTTCAAGCACAGATGTTTTAGACAGCATAGAAAGCCCTCACCAGGTCTCACTGCCCCTTGATGTGCATAAAGGAATATGTAGGGTGCTTTATTAAATTCCATAAACAAAGTCGAAAGCAGTCTGGGGCCATAGCTCTCCCTGAGAGGTATTTATGTGTGTGAGAGTTACTACTAAATCATCAAAGTGAGGGTGACTTATCTCTGCAGCTTTAAGCCTTGGCATTTAGCAGGACTAAACAAATAGCACACTCACCTCAAGTACAAGTGATTAATTGCTTTCATCTACTTATGTGCCCATTTTATGCGAGTCCCGTATTAAAATATTACTGCAAATACACAAATTCTCATTCCAACTCTTTGTGACCTCATGTTGCGTTTTGAATATTTATTATTGAAATGTTACATTTGATTGATCAAGTTCATCCTTCCATCTACAGGCACCTTTTCTCTAAGATTTTCATACTTTAACCTCTCTGCTTTCTGTTTAGTGAAGCACTTACTTTATGTCTCCAGAAAAGGAATGATTCAGAGAAATGTAAGTCATCACTTTTACAGAATCACAGAATCTTTAGGGTTGGAAGGGACCTCTAGAGATCAYCTAGTCCAACCCCCTGCTCCAGCAGGGACACCCAGAGCACGGGGCACAGGGTGGCAGCCAGGCGGGTTTGGAAGATTTTTAGAGAAGGAGACTCCACAGCCTCTCTGGGCAGCCTYTTCCAGGGCTCTGACACCCGCACAGGAAAGAAGTTCCTCCTCACCCGGAGATGAAACCTCCTATGCCTTAGCTTAAAACCATTGCCCCTTGTCCTCAACTAGCCACTATGSAAAACAGTTTAGCCACTTCCTCCCTACAATCATACCTCAGRAATTYRTACATATTGATCAGATCTCCTCTCATCCTTCTCTTCTCTAGGCTAAACAGGCCCAGCTCGTTTAATCTCTCCTCATAGGGTAGGTGCTCCAGTCCCTTGATCATTTTGGTCGTGCGACCATTTTTATTACAAAACAAGGTCTAGTATTGAAAATACATTCAAAGACATCAGAATGACCTGTTGATCGCAGGACATTAATTGCAGATCTGCAATATTCTTCAGCAATATGTTTTCATAGAATGCTTAAGGTTGGAAGGGACCTGYAGAGGTCATCTAGTCCAACCCCCCTGCACACGCAGGGTCTCCTACAGCATGTGGCACAGRGTGRTGTCCGGGCGGGTTTTGAAGATCTCCAGAGAAGGAGACTCCACCACCTCTCCTGGCAGCCTGTTCCAGTGCTCTCTCACYCTCACTGTTCAGAAATTCCTTTGCAATTTCCTGTGGAACTTTTGGTGCCTCAATTTGTGGCCGTTTCCTCTAGTTCTATTACTGGCCACCACTGAGAAGAGGCCAGCCCCTCCTCCCTTTCTTGAGATATTTATATACATTAATCAGGTCCCCTCTCAGTCTTCTCTTCTCCAGGCTGAAGAGGCCCAGCTCTCTCAGCCTTTCCTCATAGGGCAGATGTTCCAGGCCCCTAATCATCTTCGTGGCCCTGCACTGGACTCTCTCTAGCAGCTCCACGTCCCTCCTGCACTGGAGAGCCCAGAACTGCACACAGTACTCGAGGTGCGGCCTCACCAGGGCTGAGTAGAGGGGCAGAATCACCTCCCTCGACCTGCTGGAGACGCTCTGCTTAATGCACCCCAGGATCCCATTGGCCTTCTTGGCCACGAGGGCACACTGCTGCCTCATGGTCAACTTGTCGTYCACCATGACGCCCAGGTCCCTCTCTGTGGGGCTGCTCTCCAGGAGGTCGGTCCCCAGCCTRTAGGYATGTCTAGGGTTATTCCTGCCCAGGTGCAGGACCCTGCACTTGCCCTGTTTCCCAATTAAAATTTCAAATATTTCAAAGGTAAGCAAAAGGTAATTACCATTCTCTCTCAGTGCAATGCATCAATAAAATGGCACTAAATAGAAACTCACAGATAATTTTTTTTTCTATATATAATAATAGCGATAGAAAGAGCAAATGCCACTGGAGTTACTTCAGRAAGAAAATGTACATGATATTACTATTACTGTTTTACTATAATTTCTTGCATTTAAGTGACTGCTCTATTCTTCAGCTTTAAAAAGCAGTGGGAATAACACTGCAGCTTGAACTTTTTACTGTACCTTTAAAAGATACAAGGTCTTTCTTTTTGCTGCAACAGTTGTGGAAATTACATTGCTATATAATGGAAGGAAAGGATGACTTCTGTATTTTTACTCTTCTGTTCACAAAAAAAAAAAGAAAAAAAAACCCCAAAAAAATCCCACCTTTTTTATTCTTTAAAGAACATAAGTGCAAATGGAGGAAATACTGCCAGAAATTACTTGATTGTATTTGTACTGACATGGGCATCCATGTGAGTGGGACACATGGGACCTAGTACAACTCATGGGTCCTTACTGAACTTTAAATATCAATGCTAGAGTTCTTTACCTTTGGGCTAGACACATCTTGACCTATTAAAAATACCTACATTAGGATACAGAGGGAGTACAAATTTCCAAACACTGCTGCAGAGGAATGTCTACTAATGGTWAACAGATCAACAGTGTTTCAGTGACAATCAGTTTCCCTTCTTTGAAAGGATACACGGAAAAATAAACAAAAATAAAAAATAACAAAAMCAGAATGTGTAAGGTTGGAATGGGAGAGAATATGCTGGTCATTCCGTCAGCACAAAAGAAGCAACCTTTTTTTATATTACCTTTCTGCAGAAAAATAAAAATGGTCTTCACCTTTAAGAAAGCAATGTTTCACTTAAAAAAAATGCAAAAGAAACCATGCATGTGCTTACTTACACACATCGTCCAAAGACGTATTGCTATCTGACTAAAGAAAACAAGGTTCTATTCCTGTGCTTTCATGCARTTATGAAAAAGAAAGATATTAAAAAATAGTCTTTTTGCCTTTTTTTTATCTGTAAATGCCAAACACCCACTATTCAAATTCCGTTGGAATCATTTCAGTTCCTGACTTTGGAGCTGTGCCAATGCAGAAACGTACTCAGCYTTCCATTTGGCTCTTAGTCTTTACTGTATTTTGGATTAAATCCACAGAGATCATTCCACTCTCACGGAATAGCTTTGAAACATGACTGCCCTTTTAATGTTATTTTCATATGTCCAAGACTTTTTCTAGTCAGAAAGGACTCCTGGTGCGTCAGTTATGGGAGAACATAAGGATCCCTTGTGTGGAACCATTTCCAGGTTCTTTGTTCTTTCATCTTATATTTCAGACCGCTTCACTGTGAAAAGTCCAATGCAGAGCTCTCTTTTTCTTTCTTTGT
>PTEX01000010.1:8503170-8532122 GCA_003342815.1 Eudromia elegans | reverse complement strand
CCCTACGAGCAACATAGGGATTACACTGAAAAAAATCTTGCAGTTTGTTTCAGTAGCTCTTTGAGTATATTTTCTCATGATAGTGACTCAGCTCGAGTTGCTCTTTAGAATACAGACTTCCTCAAAATTTGTAGATACTTGAATTTTCAGATTTTACACCACAAATTCAAAACTGTAAGTAGTCATCAGTAATYCTCAAAGCCAGAACAGTCAAGGCACAGTTCCATGTTAACTCCTCCTTAAGTTTTTAACATGAAATACATAAATGAAAGGGTAGTAAGTGCAACAATTACAGTCTCAGAGAGGAGTGAAAACCAACTCTACATTTTCAGTGAACAAAGGAGTCTCCAGAAGGGCTTCTGATTTCAGATGATAGGATATCATAAGAAGACGTACGATTTTTAAATATTTTTTCAGGAAGAAAGTCCACAAGACTTGTCTCCACTCTTCCTTGTTTATAACCCCTTCATTCAGTTAGAAGAGGTTCATTTGTCATATGGTAGAAGTCTGTGATCTTCTATATAGATGGAAGTTCTCCACAAAGCTTWAAAAACAGTTAGTAAGCTCGTCCTGTCACATAGCCAAACATGTTTCCCATTTCCTTCATGTAATTCTAGTTGCAACTGCCTTTGATCCCAMTGTCTGCTCTTGATCAGCCATGCAGAAGGTCATCAGGAAATATTTTCTATTCATCACTACAAATCAATAGCTGCAGTTAAAGTGTGTGGATTCCGTTTGCTTCTCTTTTTAATAAAATATTCATTGCTCTATAGTCTAATAATTTTTTTAAAATGGGATTTTCTTTAAACTTTAACCCATTAAATGTATCTTTTCAAGGAACTGTACTCAAAACATAGTCTTAATCTGAAATATATGCAAAACTGTTAGTGAAACATCCCTCTGCTAGATACTTGTTCTGCAAATCTTGAGTGCAGTGTCATAAGTTTCTGAGTTCCTAGACCAATTCATTAGGGAGAACATAGATTAAACCAAACAGGAGGGGAATAGAGYCCAAAATGTACTGATCTACTAGTCCCTATTATGTTTGGAAGGAAATTTCTTTTCAGCATTGACAGAGGACCAGAAGCAACCTGAAAGCATGAGATTCCCTTGAGATTTTCTCCTATCTGCCAATTCCTTTTTCATTCCCTCTGTAAAATCCTTCTCCTATCACAAAATTACATTACATTCAAGAAACATTGGCCAATATCAGAAGTTCTTCTCTGTGCTCCACTCAATCACCGAGTAAGATTTTTCTCTGAAAATCAAATAACTTTTGGTCTGGTTTCCTTCATTTTCTAGTAACTAACTGTGCTGTTAGTGCAAAAGAAATTCTGAAAAGGGTTTACAAAGCTAAATTTAAAGGGTTATAGCATTTATATTCTGACTAACATCTTACAGAAAAAATCTATGGAAAATGATATATGGTTTATAGGACCACATTTTCTTTCTCATATTCTGGATCACTTTTTTAAAAAAAAAAATGTACACAATGCCGAACAATGTTAATAGAACTCTGCCTCCAAACATTTATTCACTAGGGCAGTTTCTTAGGACGTTAACATCCCTCTTCTAAGTCAAGTGAAAGATGACACTGAACTCTTTTTTTCCAGGTAAGCACAGTGCAGAGTGGGCACAAGGCAGTTCCATTTCTGAAGAATGTTATGTGGCTTGTATGCTGCACTTCAGAAGGAAGTTGCATAACAGTGCAAGCCCCAGTTTTTCTCCTTAGCTCTTCAGGATTATTTAAATATATCGGGCTTATTTAAATATATCTGAGTTTATATATATCAAGGTTTAGGTCAGGGTTGTCTAGAAGGATCAGTTATTTAGATATATGAGTTATTGCACTTGGCTAGGGAAATATAAGAATTCTTGAGGTCCATTTCAGGATGGATTGTTTTTAATTGTTTTATACTTAAGTATGTACAGAACATTGAAACTCACTGTTTACTTCTGTTTCTTAGCTGCATGACACAAAGTAAGGAGGATCAAGAATCACAGTTTTCTTTAAGCAGAGAGATATCTAAAAGTGAAGTATTCTACACCTATTCTTTTATATTTCCTATGCATAGATTCTGCCAAACAGAAATAACTGAATTTTCTAATCACAATGACTAGGTGAATCAAGCTGAGCTGAGTAGCAAGAAAAGTAAAATTATCAAGAGCATGCCCTTGGCCTAGGGCAACACCTAGCTGATGAATGGGGACAGCTGGGACTTCATCCTCATTCTACATTCTGCTACTAAAACAAATTAGTTATGTCACTGGTATAATAATCAGGACAACATATGCCTTCTTGAGCACCTGCACTGCCATTTCTACATGGCTTTGCTACTTTACAATCTCACTCTGTAGGGATGAATTCATCAGGAGATTGCATAAATACCAGGAAAAGGAGTAGTGAAATAGCTATTTTCTCTATTCTTGAAGCCCTTGTATTTGCTCTTCGTAGGGTCTATAAAGGTATTTCAAAGGATCTGTATACCCATGTTTTGATTCATCAGCTGCATTTTGCTTTACATGCCTTTCCAGCTTTAAATTTGCTCTCCATCTCTTGACTRTAAATGTCACAACATAGCTTTTTATAAACTAATCAATATTTAATCATTGTAATACTTTGCAGGTTAAGAGAGGCTCAGACATGGAAATTATATTGCAGTTCTGATATTGAAAAGACTTCAATTGATTCTGTGAGATTAACAGATCATATGACTCCCTTTATAAGAAGGAATCAAAAAAAAATAGGCAACCTGAATTACTCAAAATTTTAGTCTAAGTCATTAGCAGAGAAATCAAAATCTGAAGAATCTGTCTTGCAAGTTATTTTCAGTTAATTAGACCAAACTGTCTSTGTTTTTATTTCAAGGAATATAATCTCTGATAAAAAAAATGGTACTGTGAGCTGGTTGCTTCTTCATCACTCACATCCAACCCACTTTGCTTTTTCATAATTTATTATGACCCAGTTCACCATATTAATTAAGATGAAGAACTGTAAGCACTCACAGAGGGAGTATGTTAATCTTGTGCATAAACTAATCAAGTAATGRTGAGCATCTGGTCAAATGACCAGAATATGACTGAAGCTACTTACACTGAATGTCGAAGAAGCTACTTTCACTGAAGTCCTAAGAGATAAAAATGAATTTGGAAGCAATAAAAAAACTCACAGACTGAAGAATGGAAAAATTTTTCACTCCATGAAAATTATTTTCTTAGACATGACATATGCAGGGCAACCTCTTAACTTGTAGCTGTAATTCTAACTAATGATTTCCAAGTAGGTTGCCCAAGAAAAATTCATCTAGTTTTCATTTCTGTCTTATCTATTCCTTGAGATTTCCTGAGGACCTTGATTTCAATGGAAAATTAGGTRTCTAAGTAGAAGGTCCAAACTCTCAGCCTGAAGCAATGACTAGGATAGATATTTTATTGACTGTCACACATTGCTTGGCTATGGTTGTTTGAACCATTTCTCAATTCAGATTTTCAGGAAAACTATTTAACTATTTCACCAAAACAAACAGTATTTACTACTCCACTGATCCTGTATTAATAGCTAAGATGCTACTCCTCATATATTGAAGCCCATGTTTTTCARCGTTCGGGGGGTTGAAACCCCATATGCGAGTTTCATTTCAACACATAGGTTTTCATATTTACTTCCTGTTATTCTTTTTTTCATCTAGTCAGAGACTAGTTTCATCCAGTCAGCTCCTTATGAAAGATGTAACATTTGTTTCTGCAGTGTTCTGGGGGAGTACATTTCTTTTTCAAAGCTCTCCTGGCAACAAAAGTAAACGCTCATCAGATAAATGTGCCAGTTATTTATATTTCTCCTTTTCTTCTTGCCATCAGTTCACAAATAAATGGAAAAAAWTTTTATAGAAAATGCTTAAAGAAAGTTATTATTTGAAAATATATAGAAAGATCCTAGCAGTAATAGAGAGAGGGGGTTATGCAACTGTGTTTTTCAAGCATAAATCTTTATTTTGTATTTTTTTCCCTCAAAAAAGAGAGAACATAGGATGTGTATAGAGCAGGAAAAACAAAAACAAAAAAGCATTAATCTGCAAAATCCTCCTCAAGATTTTATTTTAGAAGGTTTAACTAGCTCTCCCTCTTTAGAAAATATTGTGCTATCACTAAATCTACTGGTTCTCTCAAGCAATAGAACTCCAGAGGGATTCTGCTACTGGCTGAAATAATTTAGCAAGCTGGTCAAGGCACTGGTTTCTGTGGATTGAATTGGAAGATTTGAATTGTTGTAGTAATGCTACTATACATCATATCACCTTGAGAAATATTTAGGCTTAAGGTTATGCTTTCTCCTAGGACAACAATTAGTTAGGCCAAAAAGGCTTTTTTCTTTTTTTTTTCTCTCTTTCCCACCAACCTTTTTTTTCTTTTATTACAAGACCTCCTTCTTTCTTTTTGTGTAGATGGCTTACCAAGTGTTACATAACTTTCCCAGCACATCCAGCACTTTATTCACTATTTTTCTCTCTAGCATTTTAAAACACTATGAAATTGGCTGAGGAGGGAAATGAGTCCTTTCAATCCATTATATGAACCTTTTCAAATTCTGTTACACAAAATCATAGAATGGTTGAGGTTGGAAGGGACATCTGGAGATCTTCTAGTCCAACCCCCTGCTCCAGCAGGGACACCTGGAGCACGGGGCACAGGGTGGCAGCCAGGTGGATTTTGAAGATCTCCAGAGGAGACTCCACAACCTTTCTGGGCAGCCTGTTCCAGGGCTCTGACACCCTCACAGGAAAGAAGTTCTTCCTCACATGGATATGGAACTTCCTGTGTTTCAACACACACCCATTCCCCCTTGTCCTATCACTGGCCATCACTGAGAAGATTTTGCCCCCCTCCTCCCTACATTCTCCTCTCAGGTAYTTGTACATATTGATCAGATCTCCTCTTAGCTTTCTCTTCTCCAGRCTAAACAGGCCCAGCTTCCTTAGTCTTTCCTCCTAACATAGRTGCTCCATTCCCTTAATCATTTTTGTTTTCGACGCTGGACCCTCTCCAGAAGCTCCACATCCCTCTTGTCCTGGGGAGTCCAGAACTGCACTCAATACTCCAGGTGGGGCCTCACCAGAGCTGGGCAGAGCGGCATTCCCTCCCTTGACCTRCTGGTGACACTTCTCCTGGTGCAGGCCATGATCTCATTGGCCTACTTGGCCACGAGGGCACATTGTTGCCTCATGGCCAGCTTGGTGTCAACCAGGACTCACRGATCCCTYTCCATGGAGCTGCTTTCCTGCAGGTCAGCCCCTAATCTGTACTGGTGCCTGAGGTTATTCAGAAGTTCCACAGGAACTTAAGAAAKAATTTTTTGACAGTGAGGGTGACAGAGCACTGGAACGGGTTGCCCAGAAAGGCTGTGGAGTCTCCTTCTCTGGAGATCTTCAAAACCTGCTTTGACACAATTCCATGTCACGTGCTTTAGGAGACCCTGCTTGTSTAGGGGGATTTGACTAGATGACCTCTAGAGGACCCTTCCAACCTTAAACATTCTATCATTCTATGATTCTATGGTTATTCCTGCCCAGGTGCAGGACCCTGCACTTGTCCTTGTTGAATCTCATGAGGTTCCTCTCTGCCCAACCTGTCTAGTTCCCTCTGGAGTGTCAACTACTCCACCCAGTTTGGTATCATCTGCAAACTTGCTCAAGGTTTATTATTACTATCCCCTGATTTTTTCTTTCTCACAGGAATTTATTTAATAGCTCTAAGGCAATTAGACTGACCTACTAAATGGTATCTCCTTCGGTTTGCAAATAGCTCAGAAAGGTTAATGCATTTGATTGATATCTATGCGGCACAGTAACCTTTCTGTGTCAACCAGTGATTCTTAGAATCTTTACCAGGATTTCCCTATGAGCATTTTGGAAAAGTTTACTTTATATTGAAAGGTTGTGGAAGAGGATTTAGGAGGAAGAGAAGTGAGAGAGAAGACAACTCTCCACCTAAGTTCAATGCGGTGGAGTCTCGTGGTTTTTTTTTTTTTTTTGGTTGTGCCTTGGCAGCTCATTTGCAAATACCTGACCATTTTCCAGAATTACTGTGTCCAGGTAAAAGAATTGTTGATTGTACTGCATTTTGCTATCAAAAAATGAAACTGCATTATTCATTTAAGAAAAAATTTGGTCATTTCTTGTTTTCATGCTTTTACTCCTAATAGTGAAATGACACAACTTACAGAGAATAAAAAAAACAAAACAAAACAAAAGTGGCTTAAAAAGAAAGGAAATCTTTTCCAAGACAAGAGGACAAATTTCCTCTGCTATTAACAGTAATGATTTCTTTTTAGTCTCTAAAGATATTCCTTTTTCTGCGAAGCTCAAGTTTGTGACATGTAAAGCTTTGTTATCAATGTTATTCAAGTGCAGATAAAAAGTTGTTTTAAAAGGTACTGTATAATATGGTTACCTAGACAGCAGGATTGGACTGACTGACCTGGGAGGTTTCATTCAAGTCTAACATTCTCCATTCCTATGAAAGGAGACGTCAGCACATGGATTTTGAGGGTTTGTTGAGGGAAACCAGTCAAAGAAACCTATAAAAACATTAAAGAAGGCAGGATTTTTCTTCTGATTTGTTTTATAAGATCTAACAAAGGGATGACCTGGGATTCTGGTCTCTGTTCAGGGACTGTTTATGCATTTTGTATTAGAAAGTAATTATATAATGAAAACAGAAATAATCCATGAACCAGAACTAAAGTACAAAAAAAAAGTGTGTTTCAGCTAAGGGACCCTCTTGAGATCAGCTAATTCTGAGCCTGTGCAGTAGTCCAGATTCAACAAGAATTGTGAAGTGCCTTCCTAACCAGCAAATGACATGGCCCAGAACACAGACCRTGGATTAGAAAATGCTGGATGTGAGAGGTGTGTTATGAGAACGTTGTAGGCTAGGGAGAGAACTTCCAATTCTTGAGTGCTCTAATCATTAGATCATAATTCTTGCCTGAACAAGGATGTTTCTCAGATACTTTTTCTGTCGTTAATGATGTCAAGCAGGGCTGTGACTTGGGTCCAACACTCTCCAACATCATATTTGCTGCAATGTTTCTTGTTGCATTAAAAGACATTAATTGTGATGCCTGTATAAGGCAGCAATTTATAGCAGAATCTTGTGCTTGTATCATTTGTGTGAAAAAGCCAAAATAATATAAGSAAATTACAACAACAACAGAACAACTTACGGTTGAACTAAGATTCATTGAACTGAATCTACATACAGAGCCCACATTTGTAAGATGCTCTCCAAACTTGAAGTCTTAAACTTGTTGGCATGCTCCTTCAAAATGATTCAGTTGCCGATGGTACTGAAGAGGGTACAAGCAACGTTTTGGCAAAGTACAGTGTTATCTATAAGTGATTTCAGTCATTTCCATCTGAGACCTCTTTGATGACAATTTGATATCAGATGAAAAAATGTGTTATCTTATGTTGCAGCTGTGGAGAGCTGTAAAATCACTGCTGAGACAATCAAAATACCAGCTGAGATGCTATGGTTATGGAATTTGAGCAGGTTATAAGAATGTCTCTAAGGTAATTTCTTTTGGAGAATTCCAATAAAGAATTCATTCAGGAAGAGGGAGATCAAAACACAGAGCCAATTCTCAGATTAGTTGAAATCATACAACTGGTAATAACATCTGAGTGTTTRTAGGCCTGAAATAGATTTCAAAGGCAACAGCAATGCAGTTGTTCATTTCTGACATGGTTTTAGGATATGTGTTATTGAAAATTTATTTAAATATGTTCAGAAAAAAGAGAGAAAATAACACTAGGAGTCCATAACTACTGCTTTTATCTCTGACATATGTGGATTACACTGTGCTTTCTGTCCATAGCTCCACTTAAACTGTAGAATATATAAAGTTAGAAAGAAAATGTTACTTCAGAGGACATTCCATTTACAACAAAAATTTCCATCAGGCTGTTTTGTAAAAGATGACATTATCCATGCTCCTGTGACAGTGTTATAGGGAAAAGCAGTTATCTTCTYCTTTGTACCCTTACGCATGCATTTCGGATGAATCACAGGAAGGAAATTTATTGAATCCCAGCATTCAAAAGATATTTCATGATTGACATTAGGTTTAGATTTCTTTGAACTCAAATGAACATTTTTGAGGTTCATCTCACAACCAAGCTAGTACAAAATTATCATAAGAGTTTCAAATTTTGTAACTATAGAGTCTGAARCACTAGTTAAGAAAAACTTCACATTTACCAAAGCAACTATATTCACAGATGCACTTCCTTTCTCACAGCTTTGCATTGCCAGGTGACTGACAGTGTGGAAACTATAAATATTGCAATGAATATAAATATTCCAATATATTGGAATATATATATATATATATATATAATTTGATTCATTGGAATATAAATATTCCATTGGAATAGAAATATTCCAATGAATCAAATTTTGAGTAATTCTTTATGTCCTTTTGTTTTTAAAGCCTTTCTTAATATTATCAAATAATGGTCAATAAGATTTCTTACAACCAAATGTAAATGTCTACACCTCAGCTAAACATTCAAGGTAGTCTATAGTTAATGGAAAGAATTATAAACTCWTGATGGAAAGAAATGATAGACTTGATCAGGGTTTATATTAGGCCAAAGTAGACATTTAAATCAGGTCAAATACATTACTGAGAGTGCCTGCTCCTGTCTGTTGAAGAATCTACGGTGACCARCTCAGAGATATTGAATAAGATGAATCCCACCCTCCAAATCTAATTTCTGCAGACTATACAAACCCCTCCATTATATACATTATGTTYTAATGTGAAGCTGCTGTGCAATTACTGTTGTTATACTATGATTACAATTTTAGAAAAGAGCTAGCTCAAAAAAAAAAAAAACAGTATCAAAAGAATTCCTGGTTCCAAACCTTCATATTTCATCTAAACAAGAAATCATATCCCTGATATCTGTAAATATTTCTTAGAAAGGATGTACCTATAAATTARTTGTTTTGCCAACTAGTTAAATTCATAATTAGTTAGACTCCTTGGGTATTTATTTTACATGAATTTCTGCAGGGCTAATAATCTCTGTAGGAACCATCTACCCAACTACAGGGTTGTATTTCTGTAAACGTCAAGATACAAGCTGAAATTCCTCAAGACAGAGTTTCAGAAGCACTTTGAATTCTGGCACTTCCAATGTTACTGACTGATTTACATTACAATTCTGAATCCCATTTTCAATTATTAAACCCTTCATATTTATTGCACAATTTACCACTGTGAATCTCATACATAAAGAACAGTATTTTAACTTTAAGTGACATTGTTTCTTATTGCACGCTTTATTATACTGACCATCACAATATCCTTTTTGGATTCTCACTCTTCATCCTCTTGCATTAGCATCCTATCAGGATGACTGACACTTCCTATTTCCCAAGATAAGTGACATTAAAGATTATAAAGTACTAGGTCCAAACTGGTCCTTTAGAAAAGAGAAAGTTGGCTAGTAATAAAATAAGGCACGGCACAGATATGTGTCCAGACAGGCTCTCAGGAGAACAAGTCTCTGAGGTCAGGCAGAGTAGAGAGTCCTAAGACTAGCCAAGGTTGGATGATTTCTCTTGTTAAGCACTTGAGGTGTTTGAGATCAATAACAAGTAATCTTATTCTAACTGTATTGTTCCGAGAGCCAGTCTACCTTTGACATTACATATGATTTTSTTCCTTAGACATTAATTTTGCCATTCTTGGGGCACAGGCAATAGGGCACAACCTGCAACCAAGCAAACTTTCTTCTTTTCTGTGATAGCTCTGTTCTGTGAATAAAGCTGGGTCTAATTCATCTTGCACTGCCCTCCCAGACAGGTTGACTATTCCTGCTACAAACTATACTGATAATATATATGTTCATAAACATCCATTTCCTACACATAAACTTCCTCTTCATGAATACACCTGTGCCGATATTAACTCCCTTCTTGACACTACAGGATTTCTCATATCAACARTAACAGCTGGGTTTATTTGTAATTTGCTGTACATTATGGTTTTGAGATACAAAGTTTTCACAGAAAAAAAAGATATTATCTATCTCTTTTCCTGCTGCTGTCCTCTTGAAACATGCTYTCTTCTCTGTCCTTTCAACCCTACACATCATGTTGCAGTGCACTGTAGGAGATAGCTGTGTCATTACTTTGTTAAACACTTTCTGGTATGCTTCAGCATCGAAGGAGTTACATCACATCAATCTCTTGCAAGAGTAACAGAAGAAATGCAATGGAAGGACATTCCAGCAGTCAGCCTAGATTTTTTTTTTWAAAAAATCAGATTCTACTTCTTAATTAGCTATTCACACTAGAGTGAATTTAGAAGAATCAATGAAAACTCAGCTAGCAAAATATCACAAATAATATCAATAGCAAAGACGGTGTATTTGGTTAAAGCAAGTACTCATTAAAAAAAAWTCCTTTTTAAAAATTTTCTTCTTTTAAACAGTGTTATGGGACCTTTCAAGGAAAAACCAAAGCTAGATRTGCTACCTATCATTTGTCATGAACTTCATATATGCTTATAGAGAATTAACACATTACGATCATTATGATTATGATTTCTTTGTCTCAAATGACAATGTGTTTTTTTCTTTTTTTTGTCTATAAAGTAGGCAAATAATGAAATTTTCTGATTCGATAGGGAATTACAAAGATATATGTAGGTGAGATTGTGGAAAGCACATTTAATAGTACAAATAGTGAGTAAATGTCACTCACATTTCCCACAGAGAAGTATAAGTGGAGGTACAGGCATAGTAGAGGGGAAGGGAGATGGATACTTTTGGTTGTTAGATAAGAAAAGATGGGCTCTATCTCAAGCCAAAAGAACTAAGTGTTCTCTTTTATGGTCAGATGGGTAGCCGAAGGTAAGAGAGAATATTCTTTTCATCGTTTTTTTTTTTTTTTTTTTTTTTCTCCCTCAACAGGCCACCAATTTACAACCCAGAAATTCTTTACAGGAAATATAAAGACTTATAAAGACTACATCAGCAGGTTGCAAAGTGATGAAAAAAAATGAAAGGAGAAGAAATGGAAACTGTTCAGATACTGTCAGCAAGTRTATCTTAAATAGCAAGGACCCACTTTGGTGATCCTATTTCACTGCAGATTTTGTAACATAGAGATGACCTTGTGGTATGAGGCTGAAGTTGCAAAGAACTGGGGGAAAAGTAAGTGACCTCTGTGAAGAAGTCTAGTAGAGCTAAAGTCTTGCAGGTAGGTAAAATGGTGGAAACTCATAACCAGACCTAGAAATCTTCACCAGGACTAAAAACAAAAGAAACTGCCTTTGCGTCTTTGTATAAACACAGGGACAACATTATCTGTCGGGATCTACTGGGACTGGAAAGAAAAGAGAAATGTTAATTAATCAGTGTTTGTTGGGCATTATCAGAGGCTGAACTGACTTTAAAGTTTGCTACCAGCAAGTTCCAGGAGCAGAAGGATTTTATTTGTTACTCATTTCTGTACATTATGGCTCTATTTTTCAAAGTTTCAGCAAACTTCAGCAAAAGCCTCTTGATTCCAAAAAAAGTCTCTTGCTTTATGTGCAACTTTATTATCAATAATCTGGGAAGTCTTCTATTTAAAGTGAATCTTTARAAATACATTGAGTCTTTACTTATGACCGGGTACTGCCTCAATGTGTCCCTAAATGTATGAATTCTTCCAGTTGCCAATAACTGTCAAAATGCTTACAGACAAAAATTACTGGGACTGGCAATAATTAGTTTCCTCTGTACAACATGTGAAAAATGCATATGATTTGTGAAAACATGTCAGTGATAAGATGATCTGCACAGTATTTGTTAATGCGTACTCAACTGTCAGCTTTAGATACATTTTGTTTGGTCATTGCTCTATTCCTCTCCCTCCTTTCTCCATCCAGACTGCTTTRGTTGTTCTCCAGGTTATATACTCACAGCACTGAGAGGCTTGGTAGACACTTCCTGGCTTTCACAGACAATGCTGATGTGTTAACATTATTGCTGTCACTTTTCCCTTCTTAAAAGAATATTCAGAGCATAGACATTTCTCAAAGTTGGATGTAGCAGAAGCATCCATATTACTGTAAAGTATTAAGCTACTTTTAAATTCTAGATATTCCTTATAACGCTTTAATTTTGTGTGCATATCAGTTTCAGTCCTATAAGAGTTGAAAATTTTGATGAGCACAACGATCGATTCAGCTGAACTTTTTGTTCAAGTGGTCTGGAAACTCAGTCATGAAATTTGAGATCTAAAAGGTTTGTTATTAAAACAATCAGCTCCATCTCTGTGTCTTTGCAAATGACATCTCCTTTGGAATGGCAATGGCTTTTGCTATGTCTRCTCACAGATCAGAGCATGTTTTGGGTTTGGTGCACAGCATAAAYTGCAATAAATGGCCCCGTACAACAGGTCTGCACCTACCTACTCACACAAGAGCTGCTTCATTCAAGGCTGGTGAACTAAGACACCTGGAAGTTTCATGAAACCTGCATCTTCCTGGAAAGCTCATTCAGACAGCTCTTCTGTGCTTCACCCTTTCCATGCTTAAAACGGCATATGACAGTGCCACCACAAAGGCAAAAGAGAGGTAGGGCAACAGAGAAATTAAACTCACAGATAAATAGACAACCACGGGTGGTCAAAGATCAAGTACCTGTCACGGACACAAGTGGTTAGTCAAATAACAACTACAGGATGCTACATTTTGGGTTCACTTCATCTACTGTAAAGATAACATTTCAAAGAAAAATAAAAAGAAAGAAATTAAACCAAGAAGAGAAATATGCATGTTATAGTGATGTTAATGATGATAACGTCTTTCTGTTTTACTTTAGATGTTAAAGATACCTGACAGTTGCTGTGAATCTGCCTTTCTGGGCCATTATTAATTTTTCCCACATCACTATTTGATCTCCCTCCAAAAAAAATATGATTGTTTTGAGTTTATTAATGTGTCAGTTTTCCTCCACACGCTTATATCTATTTCTTGAGAGGTTTAGAATACCCATTTTTAATGCAAAAATACTCTTTCATTTTAGAGAGTATCTTTAAACACACAATTTAGGTCATAACCAAACAACGATAATGAAATGGTGAGATACATCAGGTATCCAATACCTCAACTACCATTCAGTTAATATAGAAATAGTTAGTGCCACCTATTGGCAAGCAATGCAAACATAGCAAGCTGTAAAGTAGGAAAATAGTGCAAAAATAAAATGTTAATTGGTTTCCAAAAGTGAAACTTCCTTTCCAAAAAAAAAAAAAAAAAAGAGCTTTGCTGGAATTCTTGTATGTTTTATCTGCCTCTAAGCAAATAAGCAAACTGAAAAATATTTATAGGAACAGTGACTTTTCAGTAGATAGATAATGAAGATATTATTGAAAAACAACTTTTGAAATTATGAATACTACTAATCAAAATTGAAACCGTTATTCTAAAGAATCTTTTTTATTATTATTTTTCTCCTAAAGATTAATGTTTGTTCAGGCAGGAAAGGAAATGTTTGATGTTATCCACAAGTCTAGCCAGATCATGTGGGATAAAGGAGATTAAAAATAAACTATCACAAAGTCTTTTGGAGAATAACCTTGCAAACCATCAGGACCCACTGAGAGTTCAGTCTGTTTAACACTTTTCAAAAATGCTCAGATTATTGAATCTTATGCCTATTTATTTTATTTCTTTGATTTGAAGGAGTACAATTTATAATGAAATATACAAAAAACTGAGTATAGACAAAATATTCCAAAAGACACATGCAGCGTTTGTGACCACTGCATATTCATTACAGCCAAGTCCTGAGCGATTCTTATTTTTACTTTTTATAGGAAGCTATTGCCTTTGAACATAAGATGAGCATATGGATAAAGACATGTAGCATCATATGGAATAGAACTGGGAAATCCTGTGATTCTACCCGCAGATTTAATAAGCACAATGTCTATTTCTTCTTCCTAGTCATGAAAGAAAATGACACAGAGAGAATCACTGCAAGCATCTTTCATCAAATTGTACTAATTTGGCAGTGAACTATTTATAAAAAATGCATCAGCAAAATTATTTAAGTATTTTGTGCTGACTTTCTAATACTTTTGTAATAGATTCCCTGGCTTAATTATTGATATATCATAAGGCAAAGTTTCATGTGACATCTGCTGCGTCTTTTCTATACACCAGCTCTACAACTGTCTCACAGAAAGAAATTAGATTGTTTTGATATAATTTTGTCCTGGTAAATCCATGTTGGCTGTTACTAATTTCCTTGCTTTCTTTTATATGATTGCAAATAGTTTGATTTGTTCTAGTATTTTTTCCTGGAACTGCAGTTCATCTGACTAGTCTATTTTCCTAAAATTCTTTTTCATTCTTTTCATAGATCAGTACCACATTTGTTCTTGATCCTCAGTCATCATCATCAAGTTTTCAGAGGTGACTTCTAGCATCTCTGATGAGTCATCAGATAATTGCTCAAGCATCACAACTAATTGAAAATATCTAATTTATTTCTAAGCATTACTTAACCTACTCCTTCCTACTTAGAGACTTTGGCTTAAATTTTCATCGCTATTGCTTATTATTGTGATACAGAACATAATTTAGCCATATTGGTGCATGCTTGTACTTTCTGTATTTCTTTCACAGGAAATAATGTACATTTACATGCTTAATATTGTCCCCTTAAGAACCTATCAGATTTTTTTTTAACTTCCATGAGGTTACAAAACAATTTTGAATTTATTGAATCTCCTTTCCTAAAATATGATGCTTTTATTTTGCTGTTATTACCTCTTCCTATAATAGGGATCATGAACTCTATTATTTCATGGCCTTTCTGAACCATTAGGAATTTTTTGCTCTAATGTTCTTGATCCGTTCCCTCTTGCTCATTAGAAACAAAGAAAGAAGTCTGTCTTCTGCTTTTCTTCACCATCTGCATTCATACGTCTCATCAGTTCATTCCAAGGACTTTCTGGTCAGTTCAGTTCAGTTCAGAGCAGAAAAGTACACATAGCTAAAATGCTTCACTGCCCTCAACTCCTGACATCTGTTTAATTTTGTGACTTGTTCACAAAAAATCTATTCTGCCTGAAGATCCGTGTTGATAGCCTATTGTTCTCTACCTTGACAAAGCCTATACTCTTTGAGGTCTTAGTTAGTACTCAGAACATTCAAGAAGAGTGCAATGGCTATATCCTATCAATTAGAACTCATAAGATAAACAATGTGCATAGTAGTCAAAGAAGGTCCAGCCAGCACTGGGTCAACTCACTAGGCAAAGAAAACAGGCATATCAGTAAGTTCTAAACAGGCTGAAATCACTGCGCAAAACACTTTTCATGAGTATTGTTCACTGCAGCATTCCAGGAATTTTCAGTTTGCTGCAGTACAGGCTGGATACTTGACTTGGTCATTTCCAAGAACATGATCTTTATGTTCTTAAAATCACCTTTTCCAATGTACAATAAAAATGTCATAGGTTAGTATTGCTGGAGAATAAAAAGGGGCTAACTCTCAAGGACTATTTGGTTCTTAGTTTTAATATGCAACAATAGCTATAGCCATTTTGCCAATGAGGTAAAAATCAATAGTCTCTTTTTGTGTTATGTTTGCGAGATGTGTTTTTGATTTTCATTTAATGAAAATAAATTCCTTAACTTTAGCCATTAGTGCAGCTTAGTGTGGCTTAATAACAAGGAGCTCCTAGCAAAACTCAAACATGAAATAGGTGACTAGGAAGGAATATAGAGACACTGTCTAAGCATGCAGAGAGGGTTCAGGACAGCTAAAGCAGAAGGGTCAGGAAAGGGAAGCGCTATGCAGATCCATCAAGCAACTGAGAATCAAAGGATCTCTCCTCACATTCTCCAAAGATTTCACATCTCAAAGAATTGTGCTCTGAATGCACCTTGGAACTCCTGGACACTGTTGCCTTTTGGAAAACTCCCAGCTTTTACTCACCCACAGCTCTAACAGGGTCTTTAGGCTCCAAGATGCAAGAGCTGTCACCCATCAGAAATGCTAGATTTCCAGCAAGACATTTGTAGGCTGATTTCCCCTGTGTCTACTTTCCTTTTCTACTTTACACTGAGAAGATGATATGAAATGCCAGCAGTGTGTCAGGCCCATCCTCTGGAACGGGAACTTGGCTTAACCCAAGACCTTGTGCACAGATCTTCTGGACATTGACCCCAGCTTCTCTGGGGATATCCCTTGAGATCACTTTGAGTGTCCAGATTGATACTTAAACAGAAATTCKCAAACACTCGAGCTTTTCACAACAGAAGGAGATGGGTGAAATCTGGCCCCACAGATGGAAGGAGCCCTGTCAGGTTTCCTCTCTTGGAATATCTCCTCAGTCCTGGATTGATGTTCTCCTGTTCAGTGGGAGCCTATCTCCACTCCCAGCACTGCCACCGTGGGGCTGTTGCAGGAGGGAACAGGATATCTTCCACCTGATGGCCCTTGCTGCAGCTTTCACTCTTTTCTCCTTCGCTTGCAGAGTTTCAGCACAGACCTATGTCTGAGCACATGTCACTTTCCTGGTGTCACTGGCACCTTGGGCCTCCCCCAACTATGGCTTGGTCCTAGAGGCCTGTTGTGTTTCATCTCTATGGCCCCAAGGTGGGACATCCCTGCAAGGATTAGCAGGATTACAAATGAAGAAAAGGTTGCCCCAAGGAGCACAGCGATTGCCATGATTTCCTTTCTGCTGACCAGAGCCACTCTGCACCAAATGCTCTGGTGCAGAACTGCCCATTAATCTGTGTATTTATGAGTATCCTCGAGTGGGAACCAGAGTGAGCAATTGTGCCAGGTGAATCCCCTACCTAAAGGCACTGCTTCTGCTGCTTGTAGCCTTCCCAAAGGCCTTCCCATACGGACATACCAGAGTCCTACACCAAGCCAAGTCGCTGGAAGGAAATACTAAAAAATATCTGATGGGATAAAGAGGATAGGGACAAATTTTTTGCAGTGGTGCCCCATGACAGGACAAGAAGCAATGGGTACACACTGCAACTCGGGAAATTCCTCATGGGCACAAGAAAACACTTCTTCACTGTGAACTGAATGCTGTAACAGGTTTCCCAGAAAGGCTGTTGGAATCTCAGTCCTTGGAGATATTCAGAACTGGACTGTACAAGGTCCAGGACAACATGCTCTAGGTGACCCTGCTTGAGGAGAGCGTTAGGATCAGATGGTCTCTAGGAATCATTACCAACTCCATCTATTCTGTGACTGCGAATCTGTAATAAGTGTCTTGAAGAGGTGTCTTTTTCTTTGTGTTTTTTGAGGCTGGGGAAATGGTGCTGCTGACTTCAATGTAGAAAGATTTCACCCAAAGCAATTCAGTCTAATGATTTCTTATTAAAATACTGGAGCCTAGTTTGAGCTTTATTACCTCAGACAACTGCATTCACATCTCTATATTCTGAGGATGGATCTTCTATTTATAAATCTGATACCACTGAAAGATGGTCTATTATCAGGGCAATAGAATCTACTCTACAGCATGTACTTTTATTTCAAAGCGTTTTACACTAGAGTTGAATAGAGTAGTTGTTTTATGGTGGGGAATTTTAAACTGCATATCATCTTTCACCACTGCCTGTGATGGGGGGTTGATGTTCACCAGTCATCTAATTGATTAGTCTTAGCTCAGTGCTTGTCATACTCTTCCTATTTGCCTATCATTAGCGCTCTTTTTTCCCCTTTCCTTTTAGTACAGATTTCATCTGTTAGAGCTAAATATACAAATACTATAATTATTTCTTCAGTGTGTAAACCAAAATACAAATCCTTCACTTCTTTGCTGTCTTTTTTTTCAGCATTTTAATACAGAAGGAGACCCTTAGGTGCTGTTCAATAGTAGTAGTATTTTGCTAGGCAACTAACAGCCAGCCCAGCGGGATTCTTCATAAGTCATTGMTATGCTGCATGGCTCCCCAGTGACACTGGACCTCATAGCTTTCTACGCACACAACCAGCTGATGTTATGGAGTCTGTGAAACGCTGCCAAAACCACTGTAGCTACAGTGACTTTTATATTTCTCCTGAGGGATTTCACTGTTCCTTGAGAACTTCCAGACTCGTAGAAGACTAGCTCTGCAGTACACACCAGGATAGCAATTTCAATAGCAGAGATATGCAGAGTGTGAAGTGGGGAACAAAACTCCAAATTGCTTTTTAGTGAAATAGCATTTTACACTACCTGGGTCATTAGCCCTACAATTCACAATTCATTGCCCAGCAAATTAGTGAAAACAAAACAATTTTGATTTTTGATGTAAAGAATAAGTGTCACATAACCACACATGAAGAATGTGGAACCTTACTACATCTCAAAAATAATCGTGATATCTTAAGATTTACTTCAAAAAGTTATCACTACATGGTCTTCATCACTCTTCTACTGTTTTCTATTTTTAAGAAAGAATATTAAAGATGATTGTCTCGACTGCCAAATTGTTTAAACTGTTCAGTACTAGAAGCCTTGGGAAGTGTCAATGCACTTCCCTGTTCTTAAATATTTTTCTTTTGCATCCTGAGAAGGATTGTTTCACATAGGAGACTGGATTATATCTGACCTGGTGTGGAAATCTTACATTTTTATGTTGCTGGCAAGTTATTGACCAAAATATTGAATTTTGTACTGCAGTGACATGTGCTATGAGGCAGACCTTTTCATGTGATTCTTTTTTTTCTGAAAAATTCAAGCACTTTCCTGAAAATATTGTAGATTAAAATATTATCAGGATTTGCTCAGACTACTGCAGTGAAGTGTCATATTCACTTTTCAGGGCTGACGCATTAATGAATTAATCACAGAATGTATTAAAAGTAACAGTCATAGCAAACCCAACACTTCCACACTTCTGCAGTACATACTGTTTTTCCTATATTATGAGATAATTTCTGCTTACATCTACAGAAAAAAAAAAATCTCCAAAACCACTCAGTTAAATGTCAGTTTTGCTATCCACTTCAGCAGCATTAAAACTTGAGAAATTTTATTTTAGGAAATATTTTGTGCATGGATACCAAAAAAATTGTTTTGGTGTTTGAATATACAAAAGTATCTTAAGTATACAACCCATATTTCTGTTTCTATTGCTAGAATTAGAAAAAAAATATCCCACATATTTATTTAATTGAACAGAATGTCAGTGCTGATTAAGCAAATACTACTTATGAGCGGAAGGGTTTTGCATGACAGTTTTGTTATGGTCTAACATAATGGTTCACAGCAATAAAATAAAAGTTTCCTAAAAAAAGGTCATTTATGATAGGACCTTTATTTTGGTAAATAGGTAGGAGGCAAAGTAAGTACTAGTATACAATAGGTAATCAAATGCTGATTAAAGAATAAGTCAATCAGTTTCAGAGATTCTCTCTAGAAGTAAAGTAGCCATAATGCTTAACGGGACAATATGACATTAATTTTACTCCACAGTGTATTGAGAACTGTGTGATGCAGCTCTAGCAGAATATCCACTTAAAGCTTCTTCTAAACAGGGTTTTGTTTTCTTTGCATATCTTTCCACAGGAAGAGATGGATAGTGATTCCTAGAATTATATTCTTTATTTTATCTCTGACCCATAAAGAATCTCCTGGTGCAAACTCCTGTGTGGCAAAGGTCCAAGGGGGCTTGGAGGAAGCCCATATGAAGGCAAAGTGGTCCAGATGATACACAGCAGCGTAAGAGCTTTGCAGAGCTGGAGCTAAGCTGCTGCAGTGCACAAGATCCCCATAGGAACAGAGTTAAACAACAGATTAGCTTCAGCCTTGCACAGTACAGAGCTCAACAGGACTGGTGCCTGAAGATAAGCTCAGCAGTCATGAAGCTTTCCTCATAGCAAATCTAGGAGACATAACCAATGGGATGGTGATAAAGGTGCATTTTTCATGAATATAAAAAAAAAAAAACTTATCTTAATTTTCTTGCTAATTGTCTGACATAGGGCAGAGTTGAAAAAAGTTAATCAGAAAAGTAGTAGGAAAAAATAGAAATTTACTCATGGACATTTTCTCAAGGAAACAGGAAAAAATCTTTATTGGATGTTTTATAGAATTAAATGTACAGCAAATGATTCCCTCTCATCCCTTACTGCCTTCCAACTTAACTGTACTAAAACAGTAGAGTGCTAGATTTTATTTATTTATTTATTTGGAGATGAAGCAGAATGAGAATGGCCTTGCTTTGAAGTCAAATGAACACATAAAAGAGAAAATGTTCTTACCAAAGTGAAACATGATATTTTTATAAACTGTTACTTCCTCCTTCCTTTTTCTGCAGGTTCCCTTTTCTCACAGGCTAAAAGAAAGTGATAGAGAAGTTTGGCTTTATTTTCACAGTGTCTGAATGCAAACAACTTAAATCTCCTGAAGAGTCATTCTGAAACTTTGCTTTCCAATAGTAATAAATAAGATAACATTAAATTAAAAGGGAATGTTTTTCCACCCAGAAATAATTCTGAAAGAAAATGACATTGTTACTTTCTGMATTTTTATATGATGGACACTAATTGTTGTGAGTGCTATTTGTGCAATTGAATGACTAAAAAAAATCCCACTGAGACAGCACAGAGGAGAAAGCTTTCTTAGTCTAGGAATGTATCTCATTTAAATTATAACAAGAATAAAAATCTAATTCTCAAATATGTCTATCTGGAAAATCTAGGTTCTGGCAGCAAATTGCTGAGTACCTTTGTTCTGCACTCGTCATGAGTTGTGCAGGAACCAGAGCGTATTTGCTTTCCTAGAGAAGCTCCCTRGTGCTCTTGGTCCTTAGATTATGAAGAAACCATTAGTGAGTGGGAAGGATAAAGCTTTATAGTCAGTCACACCTCTAGACTCAAACTCATGCCTAGTTCCAAACAAAATAATCTTGGCAGAAATGCTTCATTGCAGGCTCTTGCTCAGATAATGAAAAACTAATTAAGAAGAAAAAGAAGAATCTAAGAAGCTCTTGTCTTGTACTGCTGTTAAAATGAGACTATGAAAACATGTTATTGTAATTTGTAAAGTAAAAGGCTGCTGAAGTTGTGACCATATTAAAAAAAAAWAAAWWTAGCACTAATTTAAATGCATTTCAAAATTCTAACAATTTTATATATAAATCTTGATATTTTTCCTCTTTTCAGATCCTTTATTCAGAATATTTTCCTGGTTTTCCTTTTAGACCAAAATATCCAAAAGCTCAGCAGAATGACAAATATGAATTTCCATCTTATGACAGTGTTTCATAATAAATAAATCTGTGCTTCTGATTTACTTCTAAACAATGACTGCAGAAGCTAAGCAAGAAAAAGGGTGGCCTCACAGTTCCTGACATGCACGTACAGGGCTGCAATGGCAGCAGGTGAACAGAACCCAAGAAGRTGCACGCACCAATGGCTCATACTCAGCCTCTGCTTCTCCACACACCGATCAGTTCTGAACAGGAACAGTTGCTTTCAGAAGCTCTGTGGGCGACATTTGCAAAAATTCAGGAATTTGTCAGTCATATAGCCCATTTGGCTCCCCAAAATAGGAAGAGAGTAGGCTCTGTTATGCTTAGGAGAAAAGAACATCTGAAAACGGTTGAATTTGAGATCTGCTTCAGTGTCATGTCTCTGGTAGTGGATAGTAGGAGATGAAAAGGATATAAGAACAGGACAAGTTTATATTCTATCAATAGCTGACAAATAGCAGTTTAAGGATTTTGTAAATCAGGCAGGGTTTCAGTTTTTATGTTTAACAACCATTGATTTTTTTCTATAAATTTGCCTAAGTCCATTTATACTCTTGTCCATCACAAAATCCTGTGGTAATGACCTCTACATTTTAATTACAAGCATGATTAAGAAATACCTTACCTTAGTTTATATCTGTTACTTGAAAAAGCCTATCATTTGGAGATGAATCTTCTAGTTCTTTTATTCTGAGAGCTAGTGAATGATCATTATTCCTTATTTTATATACTTCTGCAATCCACAGACACAGCTTTTCCAAATTTGAAGTATTTGTCTATTTAATCTCCCTTAAAGCCAAAGCTGTTCCATACTATTGCTCATCTTTGTCCCAGTCCTTCCTGGTTTTTCTCCTTCTGCCTAACTCTTTTGAGATAAGGATATTAGAATGCACTGTGTTACTAAAAAAGGTAGGTATCCTGGTAATTTATAGGCTGCCTTACTGATGTTTTCTGTTTTGCTCCAACTTCCTTCCCTAAGAGTTTCCAATATTACATTTTACGTTTCACAGCTTTATCAGGCACTACATTCTTTCCATGAAACTATCTCAACTGCTTTGCAATTCTTTTTCTGAATATTCATCATTAACTTGGAGATTATTGTTATATATGCATTTCTGAAGTTGCTTTTCTCCAAGAGCAGTATTTTGCATTTCACCAGCCATTTTGCTCTCGCTTGGTCTCTTGAAGATCTCTGCAGGCAGACACTGCATGATCTGCTCGGGGCAGTGATGGTAGCTGCTGTGGATTCCCTGCCAATGTGGCTGGGAGGCCAAAGAGACTAAAAGGCACTATATGATAGTCTAGAAAGCAGTAATAGGTCTAAGTACAAGCCCAAGGGCACTGGAAAGGGGAGTAAACCTCATCATGTGTTTTCCTCCTTTCTTCCCATTTCAGTTTTCTCATTCCCCAAAACTTCTGGAGCCAAAGCTCAGTTCTCGCTATAGTTACAGGAAACTAGAACCACTAATATCTACACATAGGGGAAGTCCCTAAAGTTGCTGTTTCATCCTCAATAGCTGGATTGGTCACTGTTTTTCTGGAACCATTTACATTGGAGGTAAAATCTAGAAAGATCCTAGGAAACCAATACAGCTTTAAAGAAGGAAAAAAAAAAAAAAAGAGTGAGAGAGAGAGGGGAAACAATTTAATATTAGTCTGAGAACTAATACCTCTTCCTCGTAAACCATAATTTTTAACCTCCTTCACTGAATTCCTTGCAAAACAATGCAGCCAAAATGTAAGGTCTGTAAATGCCTAGAGAAAAGAGAATAACAGAAATACCCTTTTTGAGCGAATGTGCAGAAGGTGTGGGAAGGCAGAGAGTGTGTAATGGGTGGCRGACAACAGCACAGGCTGCTCCCAAAGGATATTAGCATTGCCCTGTAGGGATGTGTTCCTGTAAGTCTGAGGCACCGATTAAAGTGCTGACTCTATATAAGAAAGGTGATGAACCAGCTTTTGTGAATCCCAGATTCATAAGGATACAAAACATTATGCCCCATCTACTGGCCTCATAATGAAACCATGATTTTGTCTTCAAGGGAGTATCAAAAATCAGTTTTAACTTTAAACCACCATAAGACTGTGGCATAATCTCCTAAGATTTGTGGAAGAAATTACACCCTGAAAATTAGATAGAGAGATGCTGCACACAATTCTCAAGAAGGCCCTGTGGGGGAATGACCTGCATTGACAAATAGAGCAGTTGACCTAATTCGTAGGTGTTTTCTATGCCAAATTCCTGTTGCCATGTAATTTGTAATCAGTTGTCAGTCTTTCTTAGTAGCCTGCATGGTATCAGAAAGTCTGATCCATGTGAATAGGCTGATTAGCACAGAGGGTTAGTTAAACAGGAGATATGATAATGTCTGTATATGTAAATTTTTATAGTGAGACATATTACTAATACATCTCATAGAGTGATTTTTCTCCTTGTATATATTTTTATAACAAAAAGAATTCCTGTTATCCCAATTTTATGATCATAATTATTTGAGCAAATACTATCATCTGTGACTCCCATGCTATTATGTGACTCCCTTGGTATCTTATGCAAAGTCGTTCTGACATATGGCTTACAGCTCAAATGGCATTTGGTTTATCTTCCCCATGGAATCTGAAGTCATACAAGTCATACTAAACAGTTCTGGAAGAAATCAAGCAGAAAGGACTCATTTACAATGAAAAGGCCATTAAAAAAAGAGAAGTGTATAAATTGCAAAACAATTGAGGAAAAAAAGAATACACAAAACAGCTCAGAGAAAAATAGGCAATGGATTTTTTTTTCAAGTAAATACAGTGCTATAGTCTAAACAAAATGTTCTCTGGGAAAGATGATATCTTGGTTTGAAAGCAAATTTCATCTCGACCACAATATATCTGCGAGAAGACAGATTTCTCTAAAGCATTGCCACTTGCATCACATGTTACTTAAAATAAAAAATAGAAATATCAACTCAATATTATTGAGACCTTAAAAACAATCCAGTATCCACTTTTTTCCCAAACATTGTCAGTTCAAATAGAATTGATAATAGTGACATAGTATTTTTCAATAATGGGGGTGGAAAAGGCATTGCTACATACAGAAAATTAATTCTGTGAAATTTAGTTACAGAACTTATTTCTTTCTTGCAATATTTTTAATGGAAGGCAAATATCTCCCAACAATGATAGAATATTTTATTATATTTATTGATCCTGTTTTTATTTGTTTTCAATACTAATTAATTCTTTTTCTCTTTAGCTATGTTAGAAATGATACCTATATTGCGTGCTTGAGGATTAAAGCTTTAGGTGCCTGTATTCTATAGGCCACTTATGTAGTCTATGAGAAAAGAGCAATTGGACACCAGATCTAAATGTTGTAATAAATCATTTTTATGGGTTCCCATTGACAATGCAGAGGGCCTAGAGCTATCAGGAGACTATGCAAGGATCTTTCTTTTGCATGTTACTCACTGACAGTTTGAAAAAAAAGAGTTTGTTTGTTTGTTTGTTTTTTGTTTAAAAACAAGTTTATTTTTCCTAAGGATAGGTTTGCATGGAATTTGTTCAACTAGAATGGCAAACCAATCCAATTTGGGATTAGACAGACTGCTTGATGTTTCTAGGAGAGTGACTGAGAAGTTGGAATATGTCAAAGACAGATCAGCCATTGCATAGTGGAATATAAGCTTCCTTTGGACATGATGGATATGCTTTCAAAAGCTTTCAACCTCTGTTGCTCATTCTTCATTAGGTGAGATAAATCTGTCCTACAGCCCTCCTGCATCAGTTCTGCTTGACCATAGTCTGAGAGCAGAAACCTCCAAAAACACCTGTGGATGGGGACATGTGACTGTGCTGAGGAGGGAATGGGGGGATGCTGAGGGAGCTCCTCAAAATGATGATAAAAATATAAAAATGCAGAATATCTTGATTTCTTTACAGGAAGCAGTCTGAAAGGTTAGCATTTAAAAATATATCTCAATGATAGAAAAGAGCTATTTATCTACTTATTTATCTATGTATTATCTACCAGGTAGATCTCAGTAATGTATGAATTCAGGCACATCACTTCTCAAACTATATGCAATTTTGAAATCTTTATACTAGAAAGGTTACTCTTCAAATTCAAAAAGCATGAATGAACACAGCCCCTTTGGCTTCASCCGAGCTGTACTGATTTACATGAGCTGCAGACATGACCTATTGTATTTAATTTTAGGCATCTTATTATCAGAAAGATATTCACATATTGGARCAAGATCAGAAGAAAGCTGCAAAAATTGTTAGACTTCTGGAGTGATTGATATATGAGGATTGATTGCAAGTGCTAAATATGCATAGTTTGTCTAAAAAAATGACTACAGGGGGAAATGGCTACAATCTATAAATATTTGAAGTGACTAAATGCCAAGGAGGGAAAAGCATTTTCAGGAAACAGAAGAGAAGCAGCAGGATGAAATTAGTAAGGGAAAAAAGAAAATGAATTTAAGATGAGTCCCTAAAGGAARAGCGTAGGGAGAAGCAAAGCATTGTCTTTCCAAAAGAAAAAAAAATATAAAGTTTAACATGTACACACATATATTTGCAAATATGTTTGGGGTCCATGATTGGTATAAATGACCTTGGAAGGGAAATTTTACATGTGGTTTTATGAAAGCAGTCAGATCATATATACCAATAATCCCTATTCACATTATTTTCTTTTAAGGTTTAAACCACTGYCAGTCCATGGTAAAYCATAAAAATAGGAAGAGAGAGAGAMTAGATATGTTCTAATAGCAACAGATTTAAATTTAGAACAACCCTTTTAGCTAAGATAAAGCACTTTCTCATTGATCAAAATATGGGAAGACAGAAGATCTGTATATTCTCTGTTTTGTTTTGTCTTATTTTTGTCACTGGAGCCAATGGTTCAATTTAAGAACAACAAAGAAAAAGATTGCCTCTGGAGRTGGTTTCTGCATTTGTATATGCAGCCCAGAACACTGGAAGAAGGAGTGAAAAAAGTATCCTTGTTAAACTGACAAAATCACCATAGATTTATTATGTCTTTATGTATTGATTGCATTAACGTTTGATTTCATGGTTTCAGGAAGTAAGAAGCATAGCAAAAATCAAATATTGGTAAGGATATGAGAACAAGAAGGGGTGTGCTGAGATGGAAGCTGAGATGGAATACTACAACAAGTAGAACAAACTTATGATGAAAGATTGGTATGTCCCTGTTCTCAGTTACTAATGAAAATAGGTTTGGGGCCATTTAAAGACCASAGAGGGGCTGGATGCAAGGAAGGAGAGGTCCAAATTCAAACCAGGAATCCTTGAGACAATATTATTAAAGTTATAAATTATCTCAGAAAATGAAAAGARGTATGGAAAATAAAAGTTATGGAAAAAACATGTTTTACCAGACCACCACATTTCATATATTTGGCAAACTTATCTTTAAATAAGTCATTTTCCTAAATGAACGATATCTCCTCTCTTAATGGAGACTAGCCATATTGACCTGAAAAGCCACAACTGCATGCAGAATATTTTGCAGACATTTTTGCGTAGACTGTATTGTCCATGGAGGTAAAAAAACCCACTTACCACCTGCCACTATTGTAAATGACATCTAGATAAACAACAGAATCTACTTCCTGTACAGGTTCTATCATTACAGGACCCATTACATTATTATGAGAAAATGAGATRGTTTAATATTCATTACAGATTCACAAGCAATATGAAACTGCTTCATATATATGCTGTGGAACAGTAAATGTATGAAATGAATTGGACCAGCTTTCACGGGTAACTACAGTTTTGAAACGTTAACCATAATACCAGCCTAATACAAAGAATTCCAATAGCACTAAAGAGTGATTCAGAGGTAATAAGTGCTTGTGAATATATCTTGAGAGAACTCTAAAACGTTAACTCATAAAGACAACAAAACTAGTGAGAGTGTTTCAGGATACCGACAATTCTTTACTACTTTTTTCCCCCACTGTTTTATAATAATTAATGTTAAATTCTTTGGAGTAAGTGACAATATAGCTATATATACAAACACTGTGAAGTGGATTAAAACCAAAAATATTGCTTTGTGCTATTCCTGTGCACTTTGCCTGTATTTCATACTTGGGATTTAGGAAAGAAAACAAGCACTACTGTATCTACTAACTCCACACTCCCACTCCTTGCACACAGGAGGAGGTAGAAGAGACAGAAAAAGGGGCAGAGTCTTTATCACTTCTCAAAGCAATGCTCTAGCCTGCAGTGCTTAGCCACCATGACCATAACAGTTCAGTGAAGGACAAGTGTTCTTCTGTCTGCTTTGAATAGGGAGAATTCAAAAAATAAATAAAGTATATGCATACTTCTTTAGTACCCAGTGAACAAATTCTCAGGCTAGATTTTAGTTATTAAAAATAGCTTGAAGTTTATATGCATTTTAGATGAAAAAAAAAAGAATGATGCACTGTGAACTACTATAAGCAATAAGCAAAAGTGAAAGCAAGAGTGAAAACAGACTTATAGATTATTAATAATGCTTAGTTCATCTGGACTGCTTTTATTTTCGATGCATGGTATTAACTAAAAACTTTTCTTGTTATCTGTTGACAGGCAGACAGGATGTGGGTTTTTTTCCCACTGATATCTATACGAATCAATAGATGCATGATGCATTTCAGTAGAATTAGTATGGCATTTCTTAGATTTCAGTAATAATCCTGTGTATCATTATGTGTCTATAAGGATGTAGCTTCCCTGTGACACTTCTCATTTTCTGCACATATGAGATTTTAGTTTTTTTCCAAATGCTGACATTTGAATGGAACAAGTATGAATTTGAATGGGAACAGGCATGAACTCCCAGTCCCACCACCGGGAAATGTATAATGTCCTTCTAACTCATTAAGCAAGTTTAGGTCTCCCCTAAAGTAATGAGGAATCCACAAAAATATCAGCTGTATCTCAACATTACTGGAACTTGTATGGGCACAGGAAACAGCTCACAGAGTTGCATGCATGGACGATCTGCCTGCTCTGTGTGCTCTGGAGCCCAGACCTGCCAGAGACTTGTGTACTTTCCAAGCAAGGAAGCTTTCATATTAGGACATCCACAGGGAAGAGCAAGCTGTCTGCTACACCATCCCAAAATATAGCCTCTGCAGAGAGGCCCCCTTCCCTGGGCCCTGGAGTCCTTCCTTGTCAATAGACATGAAAATCATCTTTCCAAGAAAAAAATTCATTGTGAATTCATACTATAGATAGAATTTAGTAGGTCTGTGTGGAAAGTCCTTTGCAAATATATGTGATATAAGCATGAGCAATCAGTGCATCAACAGCGAAGGGCACTCTAGGAACAACACCAACCAGCAGCTTGTCTGCTCAGGTAGTCAGGGCCAGTATGCAACAAGCTAGAGGAAGGTGAGTTTCAAATCATGCTTGCTTCAAATCATGCAAATCAGATCATGCGTGACTAACCTGATAGCCTTCTACGATGGGGTGACTAGATGGATAGATGAGGGCAGAGCGGTGGATGTCATCTATCTGGACTTCAGTAAGGCTTTTGACACCATCCCTCACAGAATCCTCCTGGGCAAGCTCCAGAAGAGTGGCATAGATGAGTGGACAGTGAGGTGGATTAGGAACTGGCTAAATGACAGGGCCCAGAGAGT
>PTEX01000010.1:8482800-8502598 GCA_003342815.1 Eudromia elegans | reverse complement strand
GCAGGGCCACAAAGATGATTAGGGGTCTGGAACATCTGCCCTATGAGGAAAGGCTGAGAGAGCTGGGCCTCTTCAGCCTGGAGAACAGAAGACTGAGAGGGGACCTGATTAATGTGTATAAATATCTCAAGAAAGGGAGTGAGGAGGAGGGGGCTGGCCTCTTCTCAGTGGTGGCCAGTGATAGAACTAGAGGAAATGGCCACAAATTGAGGCACCAAAAGTTCCACAGAAACTTGAGAAAGAATTTCTTAACAGTGAGAGCCCTGGAASAGGCTGCCCAGAGAGGTGGTGGAGTCTCCTTCTCTGGAGATCTTCCAGACCCGCCCGGACACCACCCTGTGCCACATGCTCTAGGGGACCCTGYGTGTGCAGGGGGGTGGGACTAGATGACCTCTACAGGTCCCTTCCAACCCTAGCCATTCTATGATTGTATGATTCTATGAAATCACAATATAGTTACTGATGTTGCTCAGACCCTTGATCAAAGCTCTTCTCTTTTGATGTGCACTGTCTGGGCATCCGGTTTCTTTAGCACTGAAAATGTAGCCACATTTAAGTAGAACAGGTACCTCTAAGAGTTGTTTTAGGGGGAGACTCTGCGGCTGTTTTCGCAAGTATGTACTGTTAGGTGCTGAACAAGCTGTCCTGAAAGCAGGTCCCCAGAGATTTGGAGATGCAACCAAAGCACTGCTGCAGCTGCAGATATCAGCTGTGAAGGACTAAGATATTCCTCTGAAATGTTATGTTACTCAATCCACTCTGTGTCTAACTATATCGCTGTCAGAATTTATGGTTTTCTAGAACATGAGCCCAGAATCGAGGCTTTCCAGAACAGGCAGACTATAAAAATCACTAAGTTCTCTAAGGGGAAGGTCTTTTCCTGCAGTTTGAATTAAATCCTGTTGGCAGAGTGGATTCTGTTCTCTTTCTGTAAAAAGCAAAGGTACCCATCCAAGAGCAAACTTGAAGGTACAGGCAAGGATTCTTCAAGAAGTGAAGGAGCTTTGAAATAAAACCTTGTCGGTAAAAGAAAAACGAACTGGGGAGTTGTGAGGTCTTTATTTAATCCTATGGGACACAGACCTTGACTAAGTGGTATCTATGTAGGGAGATCTGTGAGGGATAAATCGAAATATGAGAAAAGTAATGATTCCTGAATTATAGGAATTACTTAATTATTTTTAATCAACATTTATTTGAGTGCATGCTTTCTTCCCAGGGCAGACAATACAAAAAACTCCACAATATTGTGACTTAGATCACATAGATTTGAGTAATTCACAGAAATGCAAACTTTCAACTCCCAAATGAAGAAAATAGGACACAGAAAAGCTTGTTTATAAAATTTGGAGGAACAGTGGAGACTTTAACATAGGCATCCTGAAAGCTAGGTGAGTGTTCTGTTTGGCAAATTTTGTCTTAAATATACAATTTCATTTAATTTCAAGTACTTTTCACTGAGTAACAATACCATATTTTATATGTGATAAGTGGAAGAATGTTTATAGTCATAAGCAACCAATTCCTGACTGAGGTTCTAGCCTGACAGCAATGACAGCCTAGGGAATGAATAAATATGGAGCGACCATGCAGTAATATTTTCCAAAATACCTTTCCAGCCTGTGACTGAGGGACTTCAGAAACAGATTCTGTTTTCAATAGATCTTGATAGTATTTTCTGAATTTCTTGTGTTGCTTTTTGAACTCATCAAAGCCTCTGGCATCACTAACACCGTGTTGCAGTAAGCTGGATAACTTATTTATAAGTATTGCACAAAATTAATTTATTTTATTTGCTTGAAGACTATTACTCCATAATTTCATTTCATGCATCTTAGTTCTTGCACTGCGATAAAGAGTGTACTGTTGTCTTCTATTCACTTTTTCAGAGTCACTTATGGCTCTTCTGTCTTGAGTTTTTCAAAGTTGTCGGTAAGTATCTGAAGAGTATCAATGTGACGGGCACCAGAGCATGACAAGTATTTGTCTTCTTTCTCTGGAACTGAACCATAATCAGATCATAGCTAATGCTTATATCTTCATTAAAACAATATTTTAAAAGATAATTAACTAGCCCCATTATTTCTGCTATCACCCCACTCCAGATACAGATTCATAGAACTGCTCAGGTATGCAAAGACTTTGCAAAGGGGTTGTTTTTATCAACTTGCAATCTACTTTTTTTTTGAGCTCTAATAAGCTTAATATCTTTAGACTATCCCTGATAATTTTGACTGAATAAACAACAGCTGTTTTTTTTCTGTAATACACAAGTTTTTATTCTTTTTTCTTTTTTTTTCCCCTCTGAGTGGTACAAAATATATCCTCTCCCTCATGCTAGTGCTTAGCAACCAACCTTCAAGATACTAAAATAATATAGAGTTCCTAGCCTCCTCATTCTTACCTGCTGCTCCCCACAATTAGAACAGGCATAATGATTCATTATCAGTATCTTCAAAAGTAGCAGATTAAATGACACTTCTAGGAGTTTGGTATCATTGCACATGAAACAAAATACCTTTGTTTCAGTTTTGACCTTCACTGCATTCAGTAGTAATCTATTCTAGAAGTCTGAAGGCAAGTATAATAGCCTTATTTTATCATGAGTGTTTCTCATTCATAGCGTGCTGGAAAATGGTATTTCGGCTTAACAGAAAGAAAGAAAATATATAATGTGAGCTTTTAAGAGATCTGGAAACCTCTACAATTCCAAATCTTATAGTAAATATAGCTTACTCCATTTATATGGTCATTTCTGGGATGTGTGAATTTTGTGAGCTACATTATGATGTTAAATTTGTTGAAAGAGTTTGCAATAGAAATAATACCAAGTAGCCATGAGAATATGTAGTGAACTGAAATTAGGAAGAGCTTAGCATTTATTTTTGTTCTGTCTTTTTATTAGTTTAAAATGATAGAGAGCCTGGAGATGTAGCCTGAATATAATTTAATAATTCAATAAAAATATTATTCTGGCCTAAAAATACGATAGCACAATTTTAAGCTATGCATTTTAGGAAATTAAAAAAAATAAACCATCTCTTTCATCTCCAGCAATTACACACACACATACATCAACCATTTCATAAATGCCTGGAGGAAACACACATGCTTGGCTGCACACTCTGAAGATGCTCAGGTATTGGAGTCAAGTGTTASATAGAGGAAATTCCAAAGCCAGAAAGTCTCCTCTGAGGACACTCACTCAGTACCTCTTTTTATGATAGATCATCTTTGACTGAAGCTGGTGATTTCACTGTTGATCTTCAGCACAGTGAAATCATGCTGTGAGAAAGAAGCATATTCTTGTCACTGAGAGAGCACAAATTTCTAAAGATCAAAAGATCTGTCACTGGGGTTTAGCACAGATAACCAATCCAATGCCGTGTGGTCCAAATCCTGCAGTATGCAATTCGTTTCACGGTGGTATCTGCATCTTAGAAAAACCTTTGCGTTTTCTACGTGCACAGAAAGTAGTAACTTGGAAATCTTGCAAGAGGATTCTTGCGTTTTTCATTTTGGTGAGACTGATGAGCTTTCAAGATTACTGTTACTATTTTTTTCAGACTTAGAAACCCTATAGGTGCAGGATGTAGATCACAAGAAGAGCTTAGAAGAAATTCTTATATATATGTCCACATTAGCTACTAAGAAGTTTTATTCATCATAATTTCTCAAAATGGGACAAAATGATAGATACTCCATGGACTAAAGCATCCAGAAGCTGTATCCATATGTTTAATTACTTAACCATTCCATACTAACTTATTATAGAATAGCCATAGTTTATTAGTTCACTCAAAGTTAGCACAGAGGTCTGCTTGTTCTTTGCCATACGCTTTAGCAAACCTAATCAATAAATGAAAAACAAACCATTCCAACTTTCTAATACACGACTTGCTAAGAATGTGTGACTTTCAAAATAAAATGTTTTCAAACAAAATTTAGCTCTCAGCAATTTGAAGTGTGTCTTTTCCAGATAGAAGACAATAATATATATATTTCAATCAGAACTCATTTGGCAGCAAGTTGATCTCACTTTTCTTGATTGTACTTTATGTACTATTTTTAAATGGATGATTTAAGAATATAATGCAACTAGAAATGCAAGGAAAAGATACACAGTTATTGCTATATGTTATGCTCACAGATAAAACAGTTACGCACATGTCCTCGTATGAGCATTCATTATTATGTGCTTATTGCACTTGACTTCTATGAGACTGTTTAACAGGGCAGAAACTGGGCACATATTTAAATGCTTTATTGAATCAAAACCTAGAGAGCTGAACAGACAATTAAAGGTTTAGAACAAATTTTAATTAAAGGAGAGTGCAATATTTTAAAAAAATCATTAAGCAATATTCTCCAAATCGGAGCAGCTAATCGAACAAAAATTTTAATGAAAAATCAACTCTATTATAATTTTGTCTTAATTCTGACATCCTCACACAGATTGAATTTTCAAAATAGATAAGGAGTATCTCTGTGAACAAGCTCAGATTTCCTTCCCCGTTTTTCTCTTCTGAGAATCAAACTGATCTGTGTTTATAGTATGTTGCACAAATGAGTCACTAAGGGAGCATCTGTGCTAAGTACTGAGTGGGCCAACATTTCATATCAAATAATATGACGCATTTTGCTCTTTTTTGTTTGTAATTCACAAACTTTTTTTTTTTTTTCAGGGTTTATATCAGCTTTTATCCAGCTCTTTCAGGGGCAGAAGCCAACTGGCCCTCCCAAGAAATGACCAGGAAGCCAACTGAAGGTCTACAGTCCAGAGAAGCTGCTTGCACCAACTTACCCTCCAGTGAATACTGCTGCTAGAACAGTCTTTGATGAAGAAGTTTCCTGACAGGGCTACTCTTTGAGGAAGTTGGCAGAAAGGGCTTTGAAACCCTAATTCCTATTCATACCCATGGAAACATTCACAGTTTGACTGCAAAAGAGTCTGGGCCAATACCTTCTGCATGGATCAGCTCTGCCAATGCCTAGTTGCATTGGTTKGACACTTGGACACAGTCACACTTCAGAATTATTCTCTTTATTGTTCTAACCTGACATGTAAAACAACATTGCTGGAAGGGTTGGACTAAGTACATTTTTTCTTGAGAGTTCGGTTAAAGTTGCTCTCTCCATAGTGTTTCTCAGTGAGATAGTTCATTAGGAACACACAAACAGGAAACAGACTTAGGAAGAATTTAGCACGAGGATAAACTACATGCAAATTCTGTTGTAAATGTCAGATGTAGAAAGGAGACATAAACAGATATTCCCACTCCCAGTTTTTGCTGGTCAGACTTTCCCAAKTTTCTAGATCCCTCTCAGTTTTATCTGCCTAACTATTACGCCTGTCAGACAAATCCTGATTGCAGTAGAGCTTTTTTTCAGTGTTTAAGTCCTTCTCTGTTGTCTATTGAGAAAGGAAATTCAGAATCTCTTATTTCAAAAGACAGTGCTAAGTACAACAGTAGGATTGGTGCTAACAAATCTAAGAGCAAAAAGGGACAAAATATCTTCAAAATGCCCTTTTCTTACCCAAACTTCCATGAGTTTGTTTATTGTCCTGTCAAATTCAGTGAAAGTATTTGTGGTAGTACCTACCCAACGGCACTATGGGTCCAGTCGTACTTTGTTGTGGTCTGTGGCCTTTTGACAAACCACTGTGACTTGATTTGGTTTATGATAATGTTGCCCTTCAGATTCTGGACAATTCCTACTAAAACGGTTCAGTAAACCAAAAGAAGAACTTCAGAAATAAATGTCAAGTATAAATGAAGAATATCAAAAGAAAACAAATGTTTTGGGGGCATTGTAGAGTCCCCTGACAATTTTTCATAACACAAGTTAAAATGAGATAAATTATGCTGTTACCACAACAAAACCCAGGAGGTTTGCAACTTCTGCATGAGGCAAGTAGAAAAGCAGAAGATTTATGATGAGGTAAGTCCTCTAAATACAGGTAWAACACATTGGAGACTAACTATATGACCAGGGTTTTAATCATATAACATTCTTATGTGGGTCCTTTTAGTAATGCAACAGCATATTTCYCTGTCTAATCATAAGTCACATAAAAATCAATTTTGACAAATCCATAGTGCATTTGTCTCTTCAATTTCATGAAAAATAATTTATAACATTAACCACTAAATAGTGTTTTATAAACACAGAACTGTGAAAGATGTTGAAATACATGTTGCATTTAGCATAATAGCTCTCATCAGYTGTCAGTGTTTGAGTTTTTTACACATTTTTGCTTTCTGAATGTGACTAAATTATTTACTGAAAGTGTTTAAACTGATTGATTTCATAGCACTCCAATATGAATCAATATGCTGCTTCATATCCTAAAATTGTAAACTGGCTTTAAAAATGGCATAATCCCTTGTGTAAACTAGTCAACAAGCAACTACATGCTATTTTAAGCGTCTCATTTCAAAGTACCCCACAGGTTCAATGGAAAATGTTTAAGTCATATATAGCACTCTTTCAAAAGCCAATCCCGGTCATAGGATCTCTACATTCCAGTGAATAAGCCAGTGTTTTTGTATGTATCATGGTCAATACTCCACTCCTGGACTTACTGATATAAAATCAATTAGCATATGAATATCAATGCAAAATAGTATGKAAATTTGATTASTGATTTCCAAGAAAAAAAATATCTTCAAGCTTGGTACATTTTTSTTTGCTTGCTTATTTGTTTTGTTTTTCAAGCAAATCAACTACAGTATGTAGAACAACCTGTTTAAAAGCTTTCTAAGGAGTGGGMAAAGACTAAGGCATTTGCTTCCCTACTGTTATTTGCTTGCAGGATATTTTCTCTAGCTGCCTGGGAGAGAGTTGGGTGAGCAGTCTCCAGGTGCTGATATCACAGCCTCCTACTCAACTATACTCTCCAGGCATGCAATTCTCACCTGCAAAGGCACCACAGTGTACATTATATTTTTATTACCTAAATATAAGTAAAAGACAGGAATTTAGAAACACAACTCGTTTCTGTCCAAGCCTGCACCTCTGTCCTTTGTACCTTTATCTGTATTAAGCTGGAAGCAAGTCTGCCTTGCTTCTGCTGCTTGGTTGTGTTCCTGCAACAGAGTAAGAGTATAGGATCTGTATTGCCACAAGTGATAGTGGCAACAAGAAATTTTTACATCAATGTGTTACTTCTAGAAGCAAAATGCTTCAAAACACTGTGATAAGGATTTGGTTTATTAGTGATTCAATGAGGAACTTCTGTCAAGATCAGTTATTTAAAGGGAAAATCACATTCTCTCCAAACTTTGTTTTTTTATCTTTTTTTTTGTTCTCCCAGGTAATTGTTTTCCTGTGAGCAAAGCAAAAGCTAAAAGTTTCACATCAGTTAACCAGATGGGAATGCCAGTGATATCTCAGTGGGAACTGGAATGGGAAAAATCTTGGCTTGAAAAAGTAGTGTAAATAATTTATGTTATAGTCCACATTAACTTATGTCTGTGTTAAGCTGTCATAGTGCCTTCTAGAGGTTATAGTTCAAGTGCATCCTTTCTTCCTCTCTGACAGCAGCAGTTCTGTGAATGGATTACACTTCTTATAATGTATCACTGCYCTTTTTGTGTTTGAATGCATGCTCAAAGTCACATAATCACATCTTAAAAGACATAATGTGCAACAAAAGCGTAAGCAGTAAAAGCATGTGTCAGCAAAGTTATATCACAGTGTTTGGGAAAGTAACTATTAATTTTAGCTGAATTGCTCTGATTTTTGGAAAGCTCTAAAAATTAAATAGAGAGTAAATGCTAAATATAATTAGAAAGGACAAAATTAAACTTTTTAGAAAGTTACATTTATAACAAAAACTACCATCATCTGCAAAACTTATGCTATCAGAATTTCTTCAGAGTTGTCTTTGCAATTTCTATTTAGCTCAGGAGATCTGGAAAGTTCCATACTAGAGCTGGAACATCTGCAGTTTAAGAGATTTGCTGTTTTCATGAAGAGAGTTTCAGAGACAGGACTGCTAAATTGAAAAATATTTTGAAATGTAGGCATTATGTCTTTTATATTTTGTATATATGTTTGTATATAGATAAACTCAAATGTTTAAACATATAAGCATTGGCACAGGAAATGATTCAAGCAGCAAATCTGTTATGAAGTGCAAGACAGATGCAAGGCAGATGAAATAAATGTTCTCTTTTGGAATCTGGTAGCTAATATGATTCTGTTCTAGGATATCTGTAATAATCAGAGCAGATATAAAATCTGATTGTGTATCTTAAACTCCCTTATACTGAATATTTCCATATGTTGATTGAGAAAAGCTCAATCAAACTGGTTTTATAAGAAAAGCAAAGGACTTCAGTCTTTTAAGATATCTGGAAAATACTTCTGCAGCGTGATGTGATCCACATTTTCAAGGACAGATTTTAAACCACACCTTCAAAAAGCACWAGTGTATACCAGTGATTCTTTCCTAAGAAATACAACAGCCAAGTTTTCTGTCTCCTCYTTCTCTTTGGATTTTATGAGCTGTCCAGGTGAATCTCAGCTGGACAAGCTGATTTAAATGAAGTTTTCTAAAGTATAATTTTCAAGGCAATAAAAAGAACATCACACTTGGCTTCCTTTCTATTAACAAACTGATGAAATTATAAAGCATTAGAAATATTTCTTTAATGAGCTATTTTATTTAATGCAAATATAGTTAAATTCTTATGAAGCTATTCTTTAATAAACCAAAGTCATTRCTAATGAATTAATGTGGAAATCCTACGTGTTTCAGATTTGTCACTGTTGTTTCACAAGTATAGAAAATGTTGATGTCGTCCTAGTGAGTTCTGCTCATCACTTARGAGTACCACAGATCCTCCTTGTAAATACAGGCACAAACTACCTCCAAGGAAATCCCTTAGAGGGATCCCTTAAGTGTTTGGAGGTTTGAAATATCTCCACTGAAGAGATCAAGCGGAAAGTTTTGAGGGGACCAGATGTATACAGAGACTTAGACAGGGTTTTGTTCTTGGAACCCTTTTACTGAAAATGTCCTCTGCTTCTCCTTTSCTCTCCTCTCCTCGGTGTTATGCAGTATACAGCAATCTGTAGTCAGTAGTCTATATGGTTAGAGCTATTTCATATYGTCTTTTCATTTAGCTTCTGGAAAATCAGCAGTGTACCCTTCCTTTTAATTTATAGTTTGTTTCTGTACATTACAATGTTAGGGAAGTGTTTCTGCTATCAGGGTAGAAATTCCCCTTGGCAGGTAGCAGTCTAATAAAGGATTACAGTAAAGAGGCAATCACTTGGCCAAAGCCATAGTGCTTGTCTTTAAACTGATTCACAGTCTTGCAGTTACAAATTATCATCTAGCCCTGGGTTTTAATAGAAATACAGAAGATAGAGACAGATATTTAAGTATGGACTACTTTTTCTTTCTCTACAGTTTACTGATGCAAAAATTTTATAACTAGAATAATTGCTTACGGAATTCATGTCATTTGGATATGTAAGAGCCTGATTACACCTAAGAGGCAGTTATTATGAGTCTTCTTCATCACCATGTTACACTGATGTAATACTGTAATAATTCAATGCTGAATCAGACTCCATAACTCTGCAGGGCATACAGTGTCACCACAATTATTTATTCTTGCATTACTGCAGGTGTAAAAAGAAGGTCCAAAAGAGGTCATCTTGAATAATGAGTTTCTATTATATATACAAATCTTTGACTTTGTCTTCACAAGTATGTATCTTTCCACTTATAACGGCCAAAGTTTTTGTACACATTGCAAATCTCTACTTTGTATTTGTTAAAAAAAAAAAAAAAAAAAAAAAAAATATGGCCAGTGTCTTTTTAATTATTTCTGACGTATTTTAATTTTCAAATGGCACTTGTAACCTTTACCTAGGTAAACATTTAGATATCAAATATCTAGCAAATTATTTTAGTAAGTAGGTCAATATATCCAACAGTAATAGAATAAAAAAAAAGGATGGTCAGGTCATGATCATACCTCTTTATCAGAATATTTTTCACCCTTTTCTTTACTTATGCATATAGACGTGGAATTAAACTATTTTAAAATTTAGTTGCTAGCAATTGCAGAATCTTCTGAACTTAGACTGCTGTGGCTTGCAGACTTTAATTACATCCACTCTGAGATATGAGAATCTGCATTTTATCTGCAATTTTATCTGCAATTTTATCTGCAATTTTAGAAAAAAAATATTATGAAATAATTGTAAACTTGGTACTTTCTCTTCTCTTTCATTAATAATTCTTGTTATATGATACAGTCATTTTAAGCTTCATCCAAACTTTCTCAGTGAGCAGCTGGCTCAGCATCAAAACTCATTGTGTAGTATGAAAATCAGAAATCATTACATAGGCTTCTCCTGAGAGTGTCAGAAATAATTCCAAACATGAGGTCCTGATTCCCATGCTGGCATCATCTCGACAAAGTTCAGTGAAGAAATGCCAACAAAAAGCACTGTGATTTGACTCTAATCTCATTTGGATATCTGTAATTTTACACYAATGTCTATTTTAGTTTCCACCTAGAGCTATATTTGACCTAAAGTTCATCTAGGCCAGSACCTCACTTCTGACAGAGATCAATACTAAAGTATAAAAACCCTGTGGTAGTGATTTGTGTGATACTGTGGACATATGGATTATCTTGGATATACAGGACTGAGCCGAAATGAGTTTTGTCTTTCACTGTTCTAACTAGAACAGATCAATGTCCACCGGCTTTTGTTTGTTTTGCAAGAAAGTCCATAGGTTTGTGACCATCCCTTCCTTACAGCTACGGTGATTTTCATATAATTATTAAACCTTTCTGGGGGTCTCTGCAGAGCCGGGGGTAAACTCTATGTCCTTAAGATGAAAAGAGACACTAGTGGGGTGGAAATCCCCTTATGGGATAAACCTKACAGGTTCAGGGGTGCCCTTTGACATGATTGGAATAAGGCGTTTGGGGCTCCTGATGATTGGTTAGAAGTTGCTCGTGGAGCTTGTGGTTACTGTGTGAGCACCTCATGGGGAGGGTGAGGAGTTCCTTAGTACGAGGATATCCAAGCCGCGGTGCTGCTTCAATGAAGATCTTTGTTTCACCATGTCAAAGACCCCTTGCTTGTGAATACACCCACACCTTTCACTGGTATTTATATCATGTGAACAACCTTTTAACAATTATTTAAAGAATGGACATTGTCCAGAACTGTCTTTCACACTCAAAAAAAAAAAACACTATGACAAAAAAACTATGACAAAAAAACTATGACTACTATGACAAAAATGAGATTTGTCAAACCACGCATTGGTCATTGGTTTCAAACTATGGATTTGTTATGATTGGAGTCTAACACATCTGGCAATCAACTACAAGTCACCATCTCCATTTATTTGTGAGTTTAAAGCTTTATAAATTCTATATGAGGATTTATTACACTTTAACAATTATTARGCGTATGCTATTATTCCCTGGAATGTGTATGTTGCTGATGAGAATTTTTAATGTTAAWGACTTTTTAATTAATTGAAAAAGGAACTGCAAGTATCAAAGTGATAAAACAAAAACAGGAACTTAAATTATTTCTCTGTGGATTTGATTGGAAGGCTAATTCTCTCTCCTACCTAAAGATCAAGTTCATTTTTAAGCAAAGAAAACTGCAATATACATCAAAATATTTTATATGTAAGAGTGAATGCATGTAATATTCTTTTGATGGGCAAATGCTGCAGTCTCTATGGACTGATAGGCTCACTAGAATATAAAATGGTAATGACTTGCACAGACATATAGAGTTACAGAGGTAAATCAGTATGAGAGTATTCTTGAGGGCCTGACTTTAACTTCTGTGCTCAGATGAATGTGCCACATTTTCCTTCTCATTGTTCATTTCTCAAATACCCAGGAGAGTATAAATTTGCAGTCTAAAGCAGATAACAATGAAATTATACCCGCACATTTTTATGATTGCCAGCTACCCTGAACGCTGAAGTGCTGCTTCCAGTTCCTTGTCCATTATTCTTTTAAACAAATTAATCTCTGAAATTCTTACCAGTTCCCAGAACTGCTTCAGCATATGTTCTTCAGTTTTGTCTTTTGTTTTAGCCTAAACATTCCTGAATATAATTTTATCTCATAACAAAACTATACATAGTATTAAAATAGCAACTCAACCATCGGTAAAAAGATGCCAAATGGCATGTACAGATTTGCTKGGGTTGGGTGATCAGCCTCAACTTTTTATGTAAAGCATTATCCATTTATAGTTCTCATCTCCTTGCTACACCTGACTTCCATTCTAGTTGTTTCATTAGGTAGAAAGATTTGGCATTTTGCTTTTTTTAAGAACAGGAGAACAATGCTTGATGATGAGAGAAATGAGAAAAACATCAGTGTAGGAAGTATTGCCTAATACACTGCTATCTTCCCTGATACAAACCTCAACTTCCACAACCTCATTTTTCCTGATTCATATTTTTTGCATAAATAATTTACTATATTAAAAGCAACAGAATACTAGGTCTGACTAGATGTTAAATATATCTCCARAATGAGAGACGATTAGAAGTACGCCATGAGCCTAAATCTATTTTTGTAAAACAAACTATTCAAATAAAAATGCAGACGTGCTAACAAGAATCATCTGGAATGTTGCTAGCAGAGAGAACTTCAAAGCATTAAAAAGAAATAATCACCACTTTGTACTTGCTTTTTTCTTTCTATGACTACATGACAGACACCCACGTTTCTAAGGAGATTCTCTAGCTCTTGTAAAGACAGAGGACAATTTTTAAATCCTTTTCAAAATCAGTTGATGATTCTTTCCTCTAAATCCTAAAACTACACCAAAAAAAAAAAAAAAWTTGAACAGAACCACAAGGTATTCAAGCRTCCATAGAGTTAATAATCTGAAAACCTGTGAAAGAAAATACTTAAAATATTGAGATGTTCCATATAAGAAGCAAGCTAAAACTTACTTCATTTAGATCACTATAAATAACTAACTAGGATCAGACAAATTATAATGATGTAAAATTTACTATGTGAAAAAGCAAGAGGAAGACACATTTAAGAATTATAATCCTGCTTTCTGCAGCAGTATATCTCCTCTTCATTATGCAAKAACATGCATTAAACAACTGAAGGCTGGGTTAATACAAAAGTGCACATTTTTCCGAGGATCCCTACCTAAAAGTAATCTGGAGGTCTAAACTCAGAAATAACATCTTTAAAAAGAAAAAAAAATCAGAAGGCTTATCTGCGACCTCCTTAAAGGACCATACATTCTCTCATTTATACCTGAAAACTATCCTTTCAAGGTAAATTCCTGAGAAGATTACTTTAATCTTCTGTAAACATTTTGGCAATACTGAGCCACTTTGGTTCCTCCATTCTAACCTCATCATACCCTCTGCACTGGAAAACAGCTTGGCTGACTCAACCATGGGGACATTCAGCCCTGCCAGACTGTGAACACCCCCCAGCACACAATAACTGTTACCAGTGAATTTCTACTATGAAGTGGTAGATTGAAAATGGTCCACACAAAATCTACATTCAGAGGGATRTCTTGTTTTCAAGGAATTCTTGCAGGTCAAATGTAACACTGTTGCTATTTCCCTTTTCAGTATTTTTAGATTTTTTTTTTCTTTAGTTAGAAATATTTTTTCATATTGTCTAATGACKTTTTTAAAAACTTTTTTTTTTTCAAATGTGCCCAGTCATGAATTTTTTTTTTTGACAGATTATTGTTCACCAAAGTGTGAGGGGAAAAATGGTATCTCAAAAATGATTATGGGATGAGGAAAACACCAGGGTTATATTCAGGGTTATATTCATCATATACTCMCCATTCTTGCCTTGTTCCTTATTGAAAAAGAAGAGACATTCAAATGTTTAAACAAARGTGTTGGTGCCTTCATATATTTGACATCCATATGATGTTGGAATACGAGTCCCAGGACATACAATACTCCCTTAAGTTCTTCTGGGCTAGTTAGAGGCTGAACAAATACTCTAGAACCTCTACTCAAGACACCTTCACTTTGGTAGTCTAACCCTCCACAGATGATGAGAGAGAAAACCCTGAACTTTCTAGTGTGTTTTCTTTATGTTTGAATTATTTTTCAGAAGAGTGGAAACTAATAGGGGGCAGGAGGCAAGAAATAAGGAATTCTTGTCCTACATGTGGCTAAACTCTACAACAGTACAGCATGTTCAGAGAAACATCTTGGCCACTGCTGGAACCCCATGTATGTTCTCCRCTTAACCATAGAACAAAAGTTTAGCTGAAGAGGTAGCTTTGACATTACTAATTCGTTGGAAAGCTAATGCAGAGAATATAGCATACCTTGGAGAAGTTTGCATTATCAGTACAGTCAGATTACAAAAACATTGCTATGAATCTCATGATTGCTTCCAAAAGCATGCAGTGTATTTATGCAGGCTCACATATTGTTAGTGTATCCATGTTAATTTAGCTGTATTACTCTGAAAAAAGTAGCCTTGAGACAACATAACCAACACCATAATCAAAATATGTTTTATTTCTTTGTATGTGACGATGAGGAGTCTGCTTTTATTTTATCTTTGGGTTTAGCTTCTCCACATACACAGAGATAAAATCCTAAGGAATTTTTATAAACGAACCAGAACCATATGTCATTAATGAGGTAATGAAGTTTTGATTAGAAAACCAGATGCTGCTATATGCTCCTTAAAACTTTTCAAGGTCTTAGTTACTTCTCCTTAAAGCTCTGAAGATATGGTTTGTGATACTAATTTACTCTCATACAGATAAGAATACTTATTATCCCAACCTTTTATAGCTTTCTGCAGTTACCTTACATTTCTTATTGCATTTCTACAGTATGAAAATAAAATAGGTATGTTGCAAATATAAATACTAATAGATAAGATTTTTTAAGTATATAGCTTGAATAGGGCTTTGAGTGAATTAACTATAAATTGGTTTCAGTGTATAATATATTCAGATGAATAGTAGATTAGACATTTGCAGTCATAACGTGCCCTTTTGGAAACAGTGACACACAAAACTATTTCACAGCCATCCATTTTTCTGCCTCTTTAATGTGCAGTCTCCAGGAAAAGAAAAATAAGTTTGGCTATATGAAAGTCAAATTTTAAGGGGAAGAAAAAAAGAATAACATCTCTAATCACTTGGTAGCACAGTCTTACAAGATAGCCAGGGCTAGAATAAGGCATAGATCTTAAAAGCCTTTCTCTTGATTTGCAGCTGCTGCAAGCACATGAGGGGATCAGAGTTTCTCTTAGATTCCTATTACATTTCTAGCCCTACAGGGTAGAGGAAAATCTTGAAAAAAGAGCTGAGCATACATAACACCTACAGTTGTCTCAGATGATAGGCTGTTTCAGTGCTAGATSTGAATTGTTCTTTTTCACTTTGAAATCCTCTTGAAATTGAAGATCCCAAGAAGGTCTGATATCCAGGTTGGACCACCAAGCGAGACTATGTTACATTTCTTTTCAGTGCCTCATCCTGTGCTAGTACATATTAAGACACATTCTGCTGTAAAGCATTTATAAACTAGTCTATGCTTAGGATGAAAAGATGTTCAAAAATCTTTCAGTATAAGCTTGTTTAAAATGAGCACTTTTTGATGAGTTTGCAAGGTAAATATCAATCAAAAACAAATTAAAGAAAATTTTTGATTCTTCCTAAGCAGGCAAATGTTCAAATTTAAACATTATGTTAAGCTGCATCTTCATGCAAAGTATCATTTTATTATAGATTGCTTTTATGTCTAATCAAATGCAAAAATATAGCAGCTTATACTTGGGCAAATTCAGTTACTTCTGCTTAGTAAACTATTTATATTTCATGCACCTTCATTCTTAAATTTGAATATTTTACTAATGGCTGAAGAAACTGATTGTGAGTCCAATGATGCCATCTGAAAAACTGAAGTCTTACAAGCTGTTTTTACTCTCTTTATTCCTACTATTCCTGTAATTTGGGTAAACAGTTTGCATTTCAGATTAAGTTTCTTCATTCCACAGTATCTGAGCCTAAATCAGTGCATTCTGAAATATATCTTTGTATGTAGGGACTGTAACTTCTCCTAAAAAAAAAAACTTCTCAGAAATGTAATTTGAAAATAATTTATATTTCTCTCTCTTTCCTTCCACACTATAGCTATACAAAGAGAGAGACAATGAGAAAGTGAATGTGTACGCTTATTATTTATATATTGTCTGTATAAAATACATGTGTACATACAGTCTGATTCTGATTCTGCTATATCCTGAATGACTTACATCTGAAGATACTTATTTTATAAATACACAATTTTCAAGAACATACAAATCCTTTGTAGTAACAATAAGATCTGGCATCTATCCTTGAGGCTTTCTGACCTCTTCTCATAGATGTTGTTATTAAAGAAAATGTAATAGCATAAATGGACTASAGAAAAGTCAAATAGATACATAGGAAGAAACTCAGGAGATGACTGGGGAGCAGCTGGAGAAAAAAAAATCCAGCAATGCAGCACTGAAAATGARGAGACCAAAAAAAGGAAACTTTTTCTGTCATTTGTAGATTTTTAAGCAAGGRGGGTGAGGCTGTATTTCATGGTCAACCAATTGACCATGGTAGAGTAAGTGGCTACAGAAAAMCAAGGGGAAATAAGTTCTTTTAAATAAAAGATGTTTGACTCCCCACAGAGCTGAGGCACAGCTGTGGAGAGTTAAACATTATCAGAGCTAAAGAATTGACCATCAAGTGCATTCAACTGTTTAATGACACATTTTATTTGTAGCACAAAAATATTTTTCTGGACTCTCTGCTGGTCTTTGATGAATAATCACAAAATACYACTGCTGTAAAACTTGTTCTTTGTACTTGACATTGATGGGCTTTTGCTAGTTAATATTAACTAATGACCTGGATCAGGAGGACTAATTATTGTTTTCAGAGAACATTTAGATGGCCAGAGAAGCTAAAGAGMGCCTCATTTTAGAGGACTTTTCAATTTTATTCTTTTGCAGGGCAATATATTTCTTATAGTGGGTGAAAATTACCCTAAACACATAATACTGACATTTTTTTTCCAGGTTGTCTGCTTTTACCTTTTGCATTTTCACACACATTTCTTTGCATAATTTCCATATTTTTGCATATCTCCCTCCTTTTCAATGGGATATGTGAATCTGGACCATCTTTTTTTCCTGAAGATTACACTTCTCAAGATGAATTTTATTGGTAGAAGGAATGGAGTTCATTGTTACATAGGGCAAAGATGCACAACAGATTTATGCCATTTCATTTCAATCTCAGAGTTCTTAGACTTCCCTATCCTAACAATTTTAGTTCACCTAAACAGAGACTTGATTCTTTTTCTCTAGAAACTCCTCTTAAACATCAAGCATCTGAAGTTACTCATTTTCTACATAATTGGGTTAAATTATTAACATGATGCCTGCTAGTCTTTGTGCTCAATCATATGCTGTAAAAGGATGTAAACAATTGCTAGAATTAAAGGTGATTGTCTTTTCCATCAAGAAACTTCTAAGTGATTTACTAGTAGCAATTATACTATGAATTACAGAGCCATTTCCATCATACAAATCACATTAACTCATTGCTATGGAGCTTCTTCTGATGTAAATAAAAACTTCAGTCAATGTTACCATAAGGTTATATGAACAAAACAAAAAGTAGRTATCTTTAGAAACTGTGAAAATATTTCTTTAGAAACCAATTTCTTTAGAAACTGTCCTGGTACTTCCACTGTCTTTCCCCTGAAGACTCTGCTGAAGCAGTCTTTCCTATTGGTAACAGTAACAATTGATAATGACAAAGAAAAGCACAAAGAAAAGTGAGTTATTAAAAATCATTAAAATGAACAATTTTTTAAAAAATTATCACCATGCCAGCACATAATTCTCTGTGTATTTGAATAGTAATTGAACTATTGCGTTCATCATTGTGTTTTTCATATCCTTTAAGCATTGATACAGCTGCCAGTAAATCAGAAGGTGATCCAGAGTTATTTATATTACACCTGTATATAGAAGTTCAAATCAGCACCAGACCTCCAACAGAAGTGCAAAGACAGTGGACATTCCACAGAAAATGTCTCAGCTCTAGTTTGAAAGAAGGTGCCACATGTTGATGTGACAAGCATGAGGAAGGATGCAGGACACAGAAGACTACAGAGTCTGCTACGGCTTCTCCCACTCTTATAGAAATCTTTCTATTGATGGTCTTGAGATTTCCTTAAAGATTCTTGGAAAATGTGATTCTTCCTCCAGCCCTTTTAATACATCAGCAAGCTAGCTACTGCYTCTTTGCTCATTGCCTATGGCTTCAAACCACTAGAATAGTTTGTTTATATCGAACTGTCTATACACACCTACAAACAAAACATGCTAAATTATTTTCCCCCAAATCCTGAGCAGACTGCATTCCTACAACCTTTGAGAAATGCTGCATATTGCCGATGTGCGACTATTACACCTTACCATCAAATTCTRTTTGGTGGTCAGAATTTTGTTGCCTATATGCTGAATTTACCTGCTAAATCTACTCATATCTGTCAGCAGAGTTTGTTATAAGGCTGGCACAAAGCATATTGAATAATATTTTTTTTCAATCTTTTCAGTTCTCTGCGGTCAACACAGAAAATTAAACATGCATATTTGAGAAAAAAGCATCTCTCATTTTGTTAGTTGGTCTTTATTCATCGGAAGGTCCTGACTTGTCTAATTAGGAATCCACTCTATCTGTATTTAAATGCTACTGCAGGAAACATGAATGTCTCATTATTAAAAACATGGCTAATTATTTTCTTTCAGTACATTCGGCAGAGCTGAAGAAATTAATTTAGCGTTAGGCCATCTTGATCGCATTYTGACAGTGAACAGAAAAAAAAAGGCATAAAAACTTGACCAGAATGACTGGCTAAGCCTGTAACAAGGCCAGGCAGAGAGCTGAACTTCTGTGACTCTCTTTCCAAGCACAGAAGTCTCCTCTCTGAGTATCACACAAGGGTGAGGAAGGACATTGTTATGTTTTTTGGTTTTTTGGTCTTTTTTTTTTTTTTTTTTTTTTGGAAGGAGTGTGGCATGGAAGGCAGAAAATGCAAACTGCTGAACAGCTGCTGCTTCCCCAGCAAGCTGCACTTTGCACTATCACACTTCGCTGAAGTGAGGACTACTGACAGACGTGGTTTCTAGGCACTGTATTGATAAGAGCATTGCCGGCCTTTTGTGAGGCCATTGTAATCACACTAATGGAAAGCAGGAATAGGCATGAGAAGTCAGTGGCCAGCAATAAGGTACAGATTTCTAGATGGATGGTTTGAACCTCCTGTAAATTCTGGGAGGTTCAAAGGGAGGTGGAGTTCAGGCAACATAGCATTTGAGTTGCATGGAGCAGACCTTGTTTCCTCCTGGGCAGCAATGACAGGTATTTTTAAGAGGTGATGCTCCAAGAATTTTTTTTTTTTCCCATGACCTTTTTTGAAGCAATAGTGCATGCAGAAGGCTCGAGAGAGAAACAAGAGACAAATGTCTATTTTAGGAGATAGACTTTGTGTGAGTACTTTCTACCTTTACCAAGGAAACAGAATTTCTGTATGTTTTGTAAAATTACAGTGACTCACAAGGTCATTATCAGAAAGTGATTTTTTCATATATATATATATAACAAGAAAGTTAACTATTTATATCTAACTGAATTTATCATAGAATCATAGAATGGCTAGGGTTGGAAGGGACCTCTAGAGGTCATCTAGTCCAACCCCCCTGCACAC
>PTEX01000010.1:8368484-8481870 GCA_003342815.1 Eudromia elegans | reverse complement strand
GGCACCTTTGATTACCACGTCCTGCAGAAGACCTAGCAAAAGTCTCAGGTCCTGGAGCTTAACTGAAGATTGTTTAACTTTGTGACTGATATATTTTTCATGGTATACTAGTTAAAATAACTCATACCTCAGTTCCTCAAGAGGATTACAATTTTTCTCGGTTTAATACTGCTACCGTCATTAGGTTAAAAACAAACAAACAAAAATCCTAATATATTAGCAGGCCTGTTGCATTCTACWAAACTTTACTCAGGAATTTTGAAACATCAGCTAATTCTAAAATTTAAAAACTCAAGGTTTAAATCGTGTTGCAAGCATGTACCTGCAAAGTGTGGATTTTGGAGATGATACCTGTTTCGTAGTACCAAAGCTGACTAAATGTTTGCATTTGAATATCCAGGATCAGGCTAGAATTATTTAGTCCACGTTGTGTTTCTACTACTACAGATCTACCACAGGGTCAGAGGGCAACCTACAGAACGACATCTGAGGTTCACATCACTTCTGAGATAAATGTCAATCAAATGTCAACTCCTCTATGGTGGTGAGGTCATCAAACTAACTTAGCACTGTAACTATCTTGTAACTAGTTTAGATGCTGCCCCCAGTAGTATGGCCTTTTTTCCTTCAGGATCTGAGCTGTCTGACCATGCAGGTGTGTGCATTTACCAAAAGCTGATAGTAACTAATAAGCTGCTGACCTTGTGCTTTAGAGGTACACATAAGCTACTTTCTCCTGAACAGATTCCATTTATATTAGTCCCACCAGGGATGACTCCCAAGTCTTGCATCCAGCTGTGATGGCACAGTCTGTATTCCTACAAGCAGAACATCTTACCCAGCACAAAAAGGAGGCTGCACCTATGCAGCCTGTTAGGAATACTTGCCCACCCATAGTGATCTTTGGGCCCTGTCAGGGAATTGTCTGAGAAGACATTGCTTGTGAAAGGCTAGAAAAGTATCAGAGATTATTAGTTTTTATAATAAAGATAACACACTAACTGTTATGCTTAGGTCCACACAGTGTTTTGTTTGAGTAAAGACATAGCCAGAGCTAACATGGTTTTGAAGGAGCTGAATCTGTGATAATTAATTTTGGCTGTCAGGAGGGCTTATTATTCCAGCTTCAAAGTGTGATCACAGGCACTTCTGTCAGTTCAGAGCAAGATAACCTGCAAAAAAATACACAAATAAGTCATAACCCAGATCACTTTGTAATGAAAACCTCATGCTGTAAGAAATGAATCCACAAATTCATGGAAATTAGTGAAGGAGTGGAACCAAAATGTGAATCTTTTCTTGTAAAACTTCATATGATTTTACATAACATGTAGGTATGCATCAAGGAAACTAAATCAATGGGCCTCTACTGATTGAAATCTCTCTAGTTTCAATAGGATCTTTCTACAATCTAAGGCTGGCTGTGAACCATATCCCAAATAATTAGTAATTCATACCATTTTATGATAAACACCTATGGGATTGTTATAATTGATTAGGTACTTTATTAAAACATTTAGAAGTTAACCATTAAACAGTTAGAATGCTGTGACAGTGCCTTGTGTTTTCTTTCTCTTTTGTACTCTTTCCTAGCTTTATCTACACTCCTTGCTACAATCCCAAACACTCTCTCCCACTTTACTTACTGAGATTCATTCCGCTACTGTCTGTAGCTGAAAATGCTCCCTGTGCTTGGCATGTGGCAACTTGAAGGCTGAGGTCCTCCAAGACAAGATTTGAAAGAGAGGAGCTGCCATGATATCTATGACTTCATCTCTGAAGCAGAACAGTAGATACAACAGCCCTAGAGCAGGAAGCAAGAGAAAGTAGACTTCTAAAATATCACCAGAAAAGTAAGTCATCTTCCTAAGTTCTTTTCCAAGAACCATTCTGCTCTATTCCCTTCCCATATCAGCACATTCATCATTCTTGTTGACTAAGTTCATTGAAAATATGAAAAAGTATGTAATATATAGGGTTCCTTATCTCTGTTAGCTAGCAAGAGATTAATTTCACTGGGCTTCACTCTTCTATGCCTAGATCCAAGTTATGCTGAAGACTTCCTCAGTAATCAGTGGATCAAAACAAGCCCTTCTAAGACATGATTCATTTCATCCTAAATCAAATGTCTTAAAGACGGTGAAATGAATCATGTCTAAAAAGTGCCTGTTCCTCTCCACTGACTAGAAAAAAAGCCTCAGGATACTGCTTCAAAAGAGAGAAGCTTTCATGTTATCTCTCTAAATGTGATGACATAAATTTAGGTATTTTTTGGTTGTTTTTGTGTTGGGTTATCAGTACTTTTAATAGATATATATTTCAATATATTGAGGTTCTCTAGGATAACTCAGCTATCTAGGACAATTCACAAGAAAAGACAGCCTGTAATAGTCGGGATGACAAAAGATTTTCTCCACCAAAAGATTTTGGAAAATAAATAAATAAATAAAAAACAATAACAATAACAACAAACACCCTTAATCATTTGCATCATTTGAATTTTGAAGAGTTTGGGGCAAGTAGAATAATAAATTAATAAATTATTAAAATATTGATCATCAGTAAGAGCAAATCTGTTCATAAGTTGTAAGTAGACTGTGAAACCCCATAGAAATATGAGACAGTTCACTCCACAGACGATGGTACAATTGAAATTGAATGGTCAGGCATTGCTAATATGATTAAGTCACTTGATTTCATGGTTTTAAAAATGTAATTGCATTGATTCAAAATATTATGCTGGTGGTTTTAGTACCTTCTACCTCATAGGTCAGTAAATAATCATTCATGAGAGGTGTCTTAACCTTGATCTTTCTGGAATTAGAATCAGATTTCCACTATGATGAATAACTTTCTATTTGAATTCAGAACTCTCTCCTTTGCACTCCCTTTATCCYTATGTGATAGCCTGGGGCAGGACAGCTTTCTACTTAGCCTTGTACAGTACAGCCAACTTAGCCCTACACTCCACCTGTCCTGGCGTTATTTGTGCACCTCCAAGTGATATATGATGCAACATGTTTAATGTTCATCATGACAGATCTTTTTATAATATACTGCAYTGTGATGACCTAATATCTCTTCTCACTGCTTTCTGAGTGTGTAACATGAGAATGTCACACTTAGCTTTACAAAACATGAGTTTTATGCATTTCCTTTATATGCACTGACATTTCTAGGACAGCTCTGGCTAAAGAACTCAGAGCAGAAGCAGAGGAAACAACAGCATTGAAGTTAAATGGCCAGCGAATTTAAGGCCTTGGGTCTCATCTAAACAATATTCTAGTAATATTGCATCATAATTTCTGATTAATTATCTAATTGATTCAAACAATAATCAAAAGAATCATAGAAAAACATCAGAAAGATTCTGTTACAAAAGTGTGAAGAGTACTATGCCAGCTCTTCTGAGATAGTGTCTAACCCAGAGACATCCTAATCATAAAAAGTCCTACATAGATAAAACTTAGATTCTTCCATGAGTTTGAGAAGTTATAATATATTAATAATATAATGCTATTGCCTTATTGTCATTTACTTAAATTTGTAATATTCCCCAAAAAAGTGTTTTTTTAAAAAATCTGTAGCATGAAATATTGGGGGGAAATAATCTGTAAAATTATGCTGCAGATTTGATGCAATATATACAGATGCAATCTGTAAACTCAGTATAGCAGCTGTATTCATCCTTTTATGAATTATAAGGAATTCCATGGTTAAGAGATGTTTTCCAAAAGCAAACAGTGAAATGTATTCCTTTGATGGTCTCAGACCATAGAAATAGTTCACCTTTTTTTGTGGGTTTTTTTTTTGAGTTTTGTTAAAGAAATTGTACCCATTCAGAAATTTAAGCATACATTTATGCAATTCTTTTTTTAGTGCGTGCAAATACCTTCACAGTAATTTGAAAATTACTTCTGTAATTTAAAAGTTGCTAAAAGATGACAATTGCTAGCTGCTAATTTTAAATTGCAGGCAAGATCTATCAGAACAGTTAATAGCTTGTCACAATAATGATGCAATTTCCTTAAGCTGGCATATTCCACATACATATTCACGTCTCATGACAGCAGCATATATATTAGCTAGATCACATCTACCTGAAAAAAAATGACTTGAAAGAAGGAAAAAAAAATCTTATAGATCTTCAAATTAAGCAACTCCCATTGTTGCATAGAAAAACAAAAACAAACAAAAAAAAACAACAACATGTTCAACTGGCATCATCAGCAGGTATAATTTTTCAAACAGAGAATTAAATTGCTCTCCAAAGACCTCCTTCTCCCTCACATTCTGTTTGCAAATAACCTGTCACCCAAACTGCTGATTCTATTCCCTTCTCTTATTCCATGCATTTGTAAGCATTATAATAACACTTTGCAGATTGTATGTCATAGCATCTTCTGCAGTARGATTTCAGCATATTTTTTACAGTCGTTGGGTAATTTAGCTTTGCAAAACTGAGTTCTTGCAAAGTGGAGAATCCTTAATGGCTTTTACTTTACAAAAGTGGAAAACAAGAAGCAAGAAGATTAACTGTATGCTTTTTATTGATAATCTGAGCATCCTTTGAAATCAAGAACAATCAAATCTCAGCAAACTTTTCATTCAGAGCAGTTATTAATTTCTTAAGGTCTCATATGACACTTAGGTAAAGGAAAGTAAAAGTGGCAGCCCTCCATCACAAGACTCCACACAAGACTATCACAAAGAAATATTTATCCTTTTATAAAGCATTCCATTCCCATGTTACTCTAGAATAACTTCATTTTAAAAGTAGTCAGATATTCAGTCTTTAAAGAAGGATGTTCAGGGTGAAACATGACATAGTTGAATGAGAATGCTCTCATATTATAGAATTAGACTTGTTTGAAAACAAATAAAAAGCCACTATCCAGGTAATCATTAATATTTTGCTCTTTATACTATCAGGATGCTCATCCGTAGGTTAATCAAATACACAGTGCGTGCAGTCTGTGCTTTGCTCCTATTTGAGTTAAGCCACAACAAATGGGGGAAGTTTGGAGTGGCTCTGTGGCTGTTCTCTACAATGCACTGTGAGAAACTGTTAACTACACTGTGGAGAAAGCATTGAGAGCAGCTGTGCCTTGGTTAAAGGAAGCAGTATCCCAAATCCAGCTACTCTGGTAAAGGGWTATTTATCACATTGTATTGAAACTGTTGAGTTAAACTAAACTCAGTTTTTACAGCACATTATGAACTATGGTATTCTTTGGTCATGGAAAATTTGTAAAAATATGTATAAGGAGATTTGTAATATATAACTTGAAGTAGTCCTATAGCTTCCTGTCCTATTCTATTGGGTGGATAACCTGTAAAAGACTAAACAGAATATGGAGTTTGCAAATAGAATTAAATCTTAGACCTGTTGAAATCTAAGGGATTTTTCAAGTGGCTTTCATAGCCAATGAAGATTTCMTTCAAAATGTTTCGGATGATGCTTTATTGAACCTATAGAGAAGGACTATGCATACTGACTAAGAAAACAGAGCAAAACTTCAGGAGACACAGCAGGACATGGAAATAAAAAAATGACTTCCTCTTAAGGGAGAGCAAAACCAAATGCACTAATAAGACAGTATAGGTGAAGGACATAATGAAAAATGGGAACAAATTGTGTTTCAGGAAGAAAAGATTAAATATACTATATTCTTATGTCAGAATGAGGAGTACTTTACTGGATACACAGTTTCCACACAACTAAAGYCTGGTGATGCTAACCCCTACATTGATAGTATTTTATTACATTAAATCTTCTGAGATTTCTTGAGATTCTTATGATTATATAGTCTAGAACAGCTATTACAGGTAGAGATGTACTTAAATGTTTTGCTAGACCAGAATAACTGTCAGCAGTAAATTTTGCACATGTAGCTACAATTTCCTTCAAAATGCTAATCTGTAAATGGTTCATGTTGTTTAAGTAGCATTGCAATTCAGAGAATTGTCAGAGCAAGCCTCTAATTAAACTGAATAAATAAATTTTGTCAATTTGATGGATTTCCACCTACAGAAAAGCACTTGATAGTGAGGATGCCTATAATAAATACTGCATTCCTGACTGCTGTACTACACAGCAAAACCTGGATAAAATAAGTGAATGCCATCTGCATAATGTTCTTATAAAATATAAATTAATTCAACTGACTTTCCTTTTTCATTAGCACAGCTAGGTCCTATCAGCTCAGATGGTCCTTAAATCTAAGTCAGTCCCCTAAAGCACTGCCAAGTAAATYCACTGTAAATAATTATACCAGCATCCGTTCTGTGACAAGATTTTGCAATACTGGTTACTGCAGCTCTCACTCAGAATGTGAATGGAAATATCCGTGAAGAGAGATGATAAACTGTGCTTAAAAAGCCATGACTCCTCTACAGCCAAAGTTGCCGTCGGTCAAGATGCAAGAGCAAGCTTGATACRCTTAATCCATTTGCAAAGCTTTGGAAATGATAATAAATGCTAACAATATCAAAGTGYTGGACTTCTCTGTCCTAAGGGCAAAGGGCTCATAATCTCTCTCATTTGTATTTACCATCCACTTCAGACTGGCTATACTTCTGTGTTTAGATAGACATATGCCCATTCTCTTCATCACTCTGCTTCCTTTCTGACATTTTAACTCCACTAGATCACAGCGAGAGAAACTCTTTTGGTATTTATCTTTTTGGTTGATGTGAAGAACTTAAATGTCCATGACTTTCAGAAAGATCCACATCAGGACTGCATCAGAGTCTAGAAAGTAAGAGGCAGGGATTTGCAGCTTTGCTTCCCGAATTCCAGTCAATTTTTATTTTATTTTCCCTCCTGTTTTCCCAWAGCACCAGGAAAGGTTATACTGTTATGTCTTCCTGCTGTAATAAATCATCTTCCAAGATGTGGGGAGCAGAATCTATCTGTAATACTTCTTTGATTCTTAKAAAAATGTATGAAGCTTGTGTTGCTTGCTTACTTGGCTGTAAGTCAGCCACAGTAGCTAGCTGTAAGAGCTGGGTTTCATATTTAGACTTTATTTCTGTTAGACATGTCACAGTTTGAGAGCAGGAGCTCAATGTAGGAGCTAGCACAGTGTAGAGGTGTACTACAACTCTACAAGAAGTAGCTGTTCTACTGTTAGTTATGTGGATAAGTGAGGCTGATCTGAGTTTGCTTGCGGAGCGACTGGTACAGTACCAGGAGGTGCCTGTCTGCACAGGGCTCTCATATGCTCTGAGAAGAGAAAGAGAAGGAATTGACTAATTGGGGTAATATAACCCAAAGGTAGACAGGTTGCGACTGAAAGATTTCTCCTTATATATCTCCAGATTGAGTTTCTAGCCAGAAGAACCGGATAGCCTGGATCTCCGGATCCAGGAGACATAAGCTATTTTGAAACTAACAAGAACAAAGAGATAAAGAAGGAGCTATGGAGTTCCCAGTCACAACATAGGTATTGACTTGAGCTTTTTTGTTTTGTATTGTTTTTCATGCAAAAGGTATATAGTAATACTGAAAAATTGTTTTGATTGCTTTCCTCTTCTAATGACATTACTTTTCTGCACTTTTCAGGCAAAGGAGTTGGGAGGAATAATTTCACTCCACCATAGAGCATGCTCTTTATTCAGCGTAGCTTTCATAAGAAAAAAATGTGTATCCAAATGCTTTGGATATCTTTATGCAATATGTAATATAGTCATGATCTCTTCACCTATATGTCTTCTCACAACTTGTTTCTGGTGATGAGCCTAACCACTGCTTGTCTTCACTTACTGTCCTCTATAGTGATGAAGAAATAACTAAAACTTTATGGCTATTCCAACCCACTTAGCCCTCCATGGTCACAGCCTGTTCTTGTACACACTCTATAGGAGTATATATTACTATATAACAGAATCAWAGAATGGTTGAGGTTGGAAGGGACCTCTAGAGATCATCTGGTCCAACCCCCTGCTCCAGCAGGGACACCCAGAACACGGGGCACAGGGTGGCAGCCAGGCRGGTTTGGAAGRTCTCCAGAGAAGGAGACTCCACAGCCTCTCTGGGCAGCCTCTTCCCAGGCTCTGCCACCCTCACTGTCAAGAAGTTCTTCCACACATGGACATGGAGCTTCCTGTGTTTCAACTTGTACTCATTACCCCTTGTCCTGTCGTTGGCCACCAGTGTCCACAGTATCCACTGTAGACAGACTCCATTCAGACCCTAGCAAATACTGGGTATGGTTTATACCCTAGCAAGTGCTGGTATGAGGTTCATGAGGTAGGAAAAAACATGGTAAGTGCTTCAGATAGTTTGGTGTGGGGCTCTAGGCAAAGGAGTGGAGCTTAAACTGCTAGTGTGGYATGGAATAAGAAGCAAGATTCATTCCAAAGTGAGGTTTCATTAAAAAYTCTCTTATCAAAGACTTGCTGCCTTTGGAAACTAGAAATACAAGATAACTGGCTGCTCTGTCATGCTTGGTCTCATCTTTCTGCTYTTCCACCACTAAAATACTATGAAGAAACTAGAGAGGCAAAACTGGAACCTGAAGCTATTTAAAGTAGATACAAAAAGAAAGCCCAGCAAAAACACATATTGTTGTTCTATATTTATTATCATACTTGAAAAATGTAAAAAAAAAAAAAAAGAAAAAAGAGTAAATCTATTAAAAAGATCAAATTGTTTTTAGGAATGTCATCTTAGATGTTAAAAAAAATAAAATCCATTTAATCAACAGAAAAGCTGGGCAATATGGTTTCTTTGTTTTACTTGTATTACATTTGTAATGAAATTTTCATTAACAAATAAGTCCAAAAATTACTAGCTGCCTATCATATACAGTTTATGTAATGAGAATTCTAACTTGAATTTTCTGTATAGCATTTTGCTGATTTTCTTTATTAATAGAAAATCAATGCAGTSAATTATCAAAATAATTACTTTTTTATCTTAGAGAAATATATAAAAAATAATATTACCACTTGAGACAAGATCAAAATTAGTAAAATGTGGCAATTTYTATTACTTTGATTAAGAAAAAAACATAAAAAGATAGGAAAGCCAGAATAATTATGATATATTTTGTACAGTATTCATGTAGTTCTAAATAAATCTTTTAAAGGACTATAATGATAAGGTTAGAGAATATTTATAGAGTAGGAGTAACTCAAAATACCAAAAAGATATTTAGCTACAATCTCTTGGTCTAAAATATTGGTGTGGAGATATTTTTAAGGTGTGGAGTTAAGTTTGACTTTTTTTATTTGTTGAAATTATGTGAGCGATAAAAAAGATAGCACTATCTCAACTTATATACATCTTTCAGCTACAGCCCTATGGAAGAAGAAAGATTATTATATTTTCATTATTATTTTAGTCAAATAGTTAAATCCAGTGGGTCTTACTCGTTTATATTTTTTCAGACACCATTGATTTTGCATTTCGCTACAAGTAAAGAATTTGCAATAAACATTTCTCAAGGGACTCGGTTCTGTAATTGGCTGCTTCAACTGTGTAAAAGCCAACTGGCTTTACTGGAATTTGCATGGGTCAGTGCTAATCTGCTCAAAGGGCAGGGAGCTAAATTTACAGATGACTACTTATTCTTCTGCTGCTTCTGTATTTGATTTCAGTCTATTATTAAAATTTAAGGGATAGATTTGCCAGATTTTCACAGCCTCAGCATTCCAGATGATAATGGCTGCTTTCAGTAGCAATAAAAAACATATCATTGGAACCTTTTTTTTTTTTTTTTTGTAGGAATGTGGAAAGTATTATGGCTGCCTGAGAAGGACATAACGTGAAAAAAGTAGTTTTTAAAAAAATGTGCTAAAGGGACATGAGACAACAGGCTGAATAGCCTTTTTCACATTTTATTAAATATATGCATATATGTACATACATATATGAAAAAAGAGCCTTATTCCTATTTACATGCAAACTCCTTTATTTTGTTATGACATTGCTAATGAGATAACAATGTAATTATGTCCAGTCATATAAAATGTTATTAGTTTCCCATGTAAAACTATTCTCTCAAATGGTGTTGTCAATGAAACCTGTCATAATTTTGTCATAAGTTTGAGGATCTTATTCCTGCAGCTTCAGTTTAAGGCAGTGCCAGCATCTGCATGTAGATCTTCCCTAACTTCCATTTGACTGGTGATCTTCCGAGTGCCTTTCAGGGATTACTACTTCCATTTATTTGATTTCCACAGCAACTTTTCTTTTTTTTTTTTTTTTTAAATAAACTTAGCTCTTACAAATACAGCAAGATGTTCTTGCTGTTGCATTTAGAAAATATTTTAAAGTAAATCCATACATGATTAAAGATATTCAGAAAATGTTAAGATTTTGTCAAAAAACGAAAGCTCAGAAATATGTTTCTGACTATGAAAAGATATCAAATTTCTATTTGTAGATATAAAAGGATGACAGGGTAATTTTTTTATTTCTCTTCAGATATAGCTCACTACTCTAGATGTAGATTTCAACATTTGAGTAGATGGATTCTAGACATAGAACTTAAAGATAAAATAGTAAGGGAAAAATTAAAGCTGTCATTAGAATTAATACTACTTGAAGGCTTGAAAAATTTAAGAGGGAAATGAATGCTTGAAGATAGGAGAACATAGAGTAGGGCATTACATGTAGCTTTAATGACAAGCAATCATAAGCTTTCCATCCATACTTTCAAGCCTAACCCTATAGTTCACATTTCCTTCTTGGAGATATGATTGAGGTTTTCCACCACTAAATAAAGTTAGCACGTATAGTGACTGCATTGTCATGGACGTGTTTGTACTTGAATTAATAAAGTCTCTTGTTCACCAGTTCTTTTTTTTTCTACAAAGGCAACAACAGCACTCTGTAGCTTCCAATGCACAGTTGTTAATCTTTCAAACTTAGCACTACTGGTGCTGCTTCTGTTAACTTCTTTTAGTCCCAAACATCTATCCCTTCCCATCTATCCCATTGTAAGTAATACAGGGAACAAACATGTGACATTTACCTGAGGTTAAAAAATTGTAGGTTCCCATATGCAATGTCAGTAATTTCTTTCTTAATGTTTGAGATAACATTATATAAGAATAAAGCAGAACTTTTTTGTGGCAGGAYGCAGTCCTGTCCCCCTTGTTTTGTGCATGAGAGATGGCCAAGCCAAGCAGCCTATCCTGTATATATATGTACATATTGTAAATAGTTAAGGGGCTATAGGAATATATGGGGACAGTCAGCTGCCTGACCTGCTGGTGACCCTGATGAGGTGGGGGCCGGAGCGCTCTTGGTCTGACCAAGAGCCTCCGACCAATCACGGCCCGCAGATCTCCCAGCACTGGAGGCCGCCAATAGCTAGCCGGATCCTKAGGCCTCCAATCGTGGTGGAGAGCATCATCGCCTGATCCAAAGGCACCAATCGGGGTGGCTGCACTGCCACCAATCAGGAGCGTCGGAGCGGCACAACTCCTCTATATATTCTGATCAGCCCCACAATAAAGTTGGATRTTCTGCCGTTGATCCCCAAGTGTGTGTCTTCTGTGTATGAGTGCTGTATGAGCAGGGCCCTACGTGTGTGGGGGGTGTGTGATGCGGGGTCGAGAGGCGGACGTCCCCCGCTCTCTCTGACAGCTCCCTCGGCGCGGCGTCCCGGGCATGCGTGCTGCCCCACCTTGATCCTCCTCCTGCCAGAGGGGGGCCGGCTTTGGCGAGCCGGCGAACGGCTACTGCGATTGCCATCCAGCGGCAACTGTGGCGTCTCCCATCACTTTTTATGATTCTAATTGCATTTTATATTCATCTGACCTCATCAGTGTACACAARTATCTCAAGGGAGGGAGTGGAGAGGGTGGGGCCAACCTCTTCTGAGTGGTGGCCAGTGATAGGACTAGAGGAAACAGCTGCAAATTGAAGCACCAAAAGTTCCACAGGAACTTGWGGAAGAATTTCTTAACAGTGAGGGTGACAGAGCCCTGGAACAGGCTGCCCAGAGAGGTGGTGGAGTCTCCTTCTCTGGGAATCTTCAAAACCCGCTTGGACACCACCCTGTGCCACATGCTCTAGGAGACCCTGCGTGTGCAGGGGGGTTGGACTAGATGACCTCTASAGGTCCCTTCCAACCCTAGGCATTCTATGAKTCTATGATTCTTTCTGTGGGGCTTTTATGTATAATTGTGGGCTCATTGTTTTCCAAAATTCTATGTTGTTCACTTACTTAAGAAAAGTTAAACATTTAAATTTAATACATTTAAGTATATCCCTGTGAGTATTCTTTCTAAAGTTCTAAAGTTAATTAGAAAATTAGAAAGCAATTATATCTGGGAAAATGATCACAAATTAGATATTGAACAATAGTATTAAATAGCAGTATTTGCATTACTTTCTAAGCAACAATTCTTTTGAGTTGGTGTATAATTCTTTAACTCATTGCTACAAAGCCTTTACAGACACAATTTTGTCATCCTTGAATCTCAAGCATCCTGTGCCTGCTAAAACCAATTAAGATGCTACGCAGTAATATTAAGAATTATAGAACATGGAACTGAATATTTGCATACTGCATATCAAGAGAAATAACTTTTTTTTGTAATTTTTGCAAATAACAGACAGTATGTTTTTATGTAGCTGCAYGATAATGTACATTATCTGTGCACATCCGAAGCTATTAAAATAAGACAGAGCATGTTAAATTTCATAAAATGTATAATCTGGTTTAAATTGAAAGCCCACAGTTCACTGAGGATCTCATTTTGTGTGAAATCAAAATTCAATGAGTGACCTTCAATTTTGCTGATTTTTATAGACCTCAAACACACTCAGTAGTTCTTGGGAATTTCCCAGCTCCTTGCAGGATTGAGTGAGGGGTTAGAAACTCATAAAAGATAAATAACAATTGTAGGCAGTTTCACAGATCCAGCTTCTTGTAACCATAACAGAGGATACCCATGCGCCTACAGTACTCAAAARCCTTCTGTATGCAGCAAAAGCATAGAAGTAGACTAGATGTCCAATATCAGAGACTCACACATGAAAGACTGTATCCAGTCAGAGCACGATGAAACTGTTCTCCCTAAAACTTTCTTCAACTTTCTGCCCAAAGCAGAATAAAAAACTAATAAAACATTTAACTTCTTCCACAAAGACAATCAAAGGCAGGAATTGCAAGGCAGCTCACGCATACGTGTGTGGTGAAATCTGTCTGACCAATGTACAAAGCCATATTTTCTAAATGTTACATTTAGAACACTACGTTTGAGAGCCCATATACCAACCCAAAACAAGCCCTGTTCATCCATCTTGATATCCAGTACTGCACACTCCCCACCTTGGTTTTGGACATTGGCATGATTTATTTATATTAAGATACTAAAATAATATATTAATAAATATACCTTTTCTTAAATCAGTCTGTAGTTAACCTACTAGAACCATGAACTTAACAATAAGAATAAGTTGCAGTGGGAAATGTACTTCTTTGTAAAATTAATAGGTATAATGCTACAATTCTGTAATACCATACTTCTAAATCCTGGTAAAATTGGTAGCTATCATTGGTTCATAGTCAGTTGATTAGACTTTTAGTGAAGCCTGAGAAAACAACAGCTTTCACCAACTCTGCGCTCTGTAAATACATTGTTTTGTAGAGATTAATACTTATAATGACTCGGAATAAGACAAAAGTGTGACTATACTGAGCTTCGATATTCAGAGATAAATATTTTGTTGKGKTTTTTTTTATTGAACAAGAATATATTGATACAATCAGACAGAAAATAAGGCAACAGCTCTGGTACTTCTCTAGAAGAAGCTTTGGTTGCAAAACCCTGAAGCATTGACATATGATTTTGATGCATGGCATTAGAAGTCAGATTTAAAGACTTGCTCACTTGCTGTCTGGCAGTGCAACAGCACTAGTATTTCCCTAAAAGATAAATGATATTATTACTACTAATTTTCTCTAGTAGTTCCCTAAAACATTAGTGATATTATTATCCTAAAGGTCACATCTATTAAAACTCAGGATGGAGGGCACTAAAGAAGGCCAAATCATTAGAAGTTTTGGTTTTGGTTTGGTTTTTTACTGTATGTGCCTATTTGTCATAATGTTTAATGAATGCCTTTTTTTTCAAATTGTACATAGCTTTGAATGCTATCTGCCTATAAATATGAATTATGTGCAGGACTGGCTTCATGAAAAGCACTCTTTTCACTGTTAAGATGTGATTAAAAAGGTGGAAGCCTTCTCAGTCTTACAAAACAGCAGAATTTGCTTTGGTACAATAATTTCCTCACCAAAAATACTTTTACAGTCATAACTCTATCCATTCCCTTGAAGAAGAAATATGGGGTTTTTTTAATTTATTAGTGGAATGATCACATCTCTTATCAAAATACTTTATCCCCTGTAAAAAAATTGTTTCTGAAATTCCTATACTCTAAGATAATATGACCTGTACAATCCATCCCACTCTGAGCTTATTTCACACACAAACACACACAAAAAAAGAAATTAAATGTGCTAGCAATTATTTGATACTTATAGTATATGCATATTCAGCAGTGTCATACAATTCTGTTTTGACTCACTGATTGGATGACTAGAATTTTCATAAATAAAGGATGGGGAAATCAAAGAGCTCTGAAGATAGATGCATAGACTGGCATTCATGAGAACATAAATATAGCATAAATATGCAGTGGCAGTACAGATATTTTCATGTCAGCTAGTTGTCAAGACTTTTTCACAGTGAGTGGAGTAAAATGGGCACTTTCAAAGCATGAGTCATCTCGTCCTAAAATAGATGATTAAAATAGGTCAGATGAATCATTGAATATTGCTCTCCACTGACCTTGAAGAGAGCATTGGGTTACCAGATTACATGTAGACATATGAACTGCAAACATCAGAACCTGGATGAGAGGGATCTCACCTGGGACACTTGCAAAAACAAGATTTTCACAAGCATTCAAGTAATTCAAAGTAATAAGTACATTAAAAAAAAAAAGAAAAAAGAAAAAATATCTAGTTTTTGCTTACATCTTAAAGTAAAAGGGACTGTACACATGGTATAAACAAATGTGTTATTTCTCTGTATAAGGCATTAGAGGCAGGTATTCTCTAAGGGTGTTTCCCTAGCTTCAGAAGAAACATGCATTCTTTGAAATATTATCATAGTGCTTCACTATCTCATATTCATATGTACTAGCACAAAATATCTTTATAGCTTCAAGATTTATGCATAGTACAGTAAATTACTAATTTATTTGAGGAAACAAAATATACATAAAAMCAAGTCCAATTTTTAAAATTTTGTTTTAAACAAAGTTTAAACACTTTTTAAAATTACCTTTGATAGATTCTGATTAGGCAATAAATGACTTATCAACAATTTAAACATTATCCCAGTAGAGTTGAAATGTAAACTACATGGATGTATTGAAGTTTTGAATGAGAATAGTAGATATCRACCCTTTAAATTGCAACTGCAAGCATACATAAAGTGTTTTAACATCCTAAGCATCTTCCTTCTTTAATTTTCTCTTATGCTCTTCCTCAAGGGCACTTTCTTAAAATCAAAATCCAAAAATCATTCATCCTGACAGATCTGCCAGGCTTTATCCCCAGAACATCAGAATATTAACAGAAAGAGTAAAGGCAGCATTATATGTCTATGCTTCATGTTTTTTACATCTTTTCTCTGTATGACCTTAAGGTAAAYTTGAATTCTGCATCCAAGATAGACTGAGTCTTTCCTGGCTCTACTGCATCTTCCATTTACTCATCATGATGTACAACATTGTTAACAACAGTTGCTACTCCAATAGAAAGGCAGATCAAACTATCTCAGATCTGATTGACTACAAATGACTCCCTGATTTCAGATTTATATAAGGCTGCCCTAAATGCGGTGTTCCTAAACCTATCAACCTTCTGTCTAAATGATTGAAAAGAGGAGAGGAAAGGAAAGGAGAGTAAGACTTTGGAGAAAAAAAAGAAAAAAAAAGAAAAAGTATATGCAGGTGACTATTTTAACCCTTTTAGAAGATGCATTCATCTTTTTAAGTGACCTCATAGTATTTGGTAACTCTAATCTGGATACTGTGGAATATTATCTATAGCTCTACTGTATCAATCATCTAATGAGAAAAAATAATTCAGAAATTCTTCTTTCTTTTTTTTTTAAGTATTGAAATATATCATTAATCTYTTTTCCGCTAATCTAAACCAAGATAACAGTCTTACTGTGCTTCAGTTCAAACTCAGAATCTTATATTTGATTCTTTTATCTATCAGCCATTTAAAGTGGCTGATTAGAAATTAGAATTAGAATTAGAACTAGAATGAAATTAGAAAAAGATATTGCAGTAGCAGTTGGAGCCAACAAACATAAAAATAGAAAAGTTCCTCCCTGCTAACCACACACCTTTCCTTGCTATGAAGTAAGATCATCAATTTAACASTGGATTTGGATGTCTCAGATTAGAAAACTGAATAGTAGCAGTTTGAAAACACCATGTTCAGATATTTACATAATGAAATACTTGTGAAAAAATATTGTTTCATATACAACTGAGGTCTTTTTGCAGAGCTGAATTTGTGTTTTTTTCATCTAAGAAAAGACAGAAAGTTGAGCGAGAGTTTGGAGTTTCCATGGACTTGCACTCTGTCAGGAAGTGTAACTCATAGTGGCTTTGGAGAKTCAGGTGAGAAAGAAGCAGGGAGTGGAAGGTGGTGGGAGGCAGAGCTTGGCAAATCGTCACATTTTTGCAAGTAGTAGGGAAAGCCAGTTAAATGCAAAGAAACAAGTAAGAAATGGAGTTAATGTTCACAAAACAGGTATGGAAGAGCAGGCTAGAGACTCTGGCGTGAGAATTAGGTCATATGTGTCTAACTCTTTACAGGTTCTGTCATGACTTCCATTTATTAACTAACTGAGCTGCAAAAACAGGTTCTCAAGATGCCATCCTTTCAATAAGAGCTGCATTTTAGGGTCTGATGTGCTTCTTGTGCACAGTCTCAGCATTTTCCATAGATTTTAACAGGCAACCCATTAATCAACACTTCTTCTTCCCTTTCAGCAGTATATGTTGTGCATTTGTTATTCTGTGKGGGTATATCTGTGAACATGACTATTAAAATACTAATGGTATCATAATTCCATGTTGATTTCTTTTTATACAGATCCCAYATGCAGTACATGCATTTGTGTGTAACAGAGAAGAAAAAAAATTGGATTTGCTTTGTAATGCTTTTTAACRTTTTATTTTGCTGAAGGAGAAAAGGATATGGTGCCCTTTATGGAATACTTAAGTGATGAGTTGAAMCCTTACATGGATAGGTTGCTGACAAGCATCTATTTGTATAGGACATGGTTTTCTTCCCTTGTTCACTGTGTTAAAATATTTATCAAAAAGAATTCTTCAAGGTAAGGTAATTCTTGACCTGAAACTTTAGCTTGTGTTCAGAATATCATCATATATATGTCTTAAGTGCTATTTAAGTACTCTTGTGGGATGATGAAGTATATGCTATCAAATATTAATTCCTCATGCAGAGCCAGGTCTCTGCTGATATTTTTGGACAGGATGTTTGGAAAGAAATGGAAAGGGTAAAACCRAAGAATATTGTAGAGAAGGAATAATGAAGAATTTTGATATAAAAGTGCTTTAAAACCCAAACTGGAAAGACAGATGTCTTTTTAGGCCTGACTGTTTCTTCCTTAGACTAATCCAAAGTCCATTCAAATCAAAGGATWTTCTTCCACAAGCTCAGTGAGTTTTGTATCAAAGTCTTCCTGAGCTTCTGTGGACTTCTGTGGACTCCTGAGCTTCCTGACTACAGAATGCAGCTGTGCGGCATTCGGGAAAAAAGTGTACAAAAATATCAAGGTGTTTTTGGCAGAAAATTCTCCCAAAGATTTTGACTGTGAGTGAAAAGTAACAATTTTTTAATAAAAAAGAACAGAAAATATTTGAATTACATATTTATGCAAACTGTACCTGTCAACTAAGATTAAAAAAAAAAAAAAAAAAAACTTGTAGCAACATTTCCTTTTAAATGGTAAAATCAAAACTGAGAAATCCCATGAATTTGAATATGTAACTAACCTTCTTCGTCAACTGTCTTGTTACCTTTAACAATCAATAAATACATATTTTTAATGGAGGAGCTAGTGCATTGAAAACAACTGAAACAAATTAAAACTGACTCAGGAGAATATGCAGAATAATGTTTAAAGAACAGCTGCAGTTTAGTATCCACCTGGACTAAGCAGCAGTCATTGTAAATTAGGTTAAATGTCAGTGTAAATTAGGAAAAGGTATAAACTTCTACTTAGCTTCTGTGCTTAGTGTTTTACAGCTGCAGTGTGTTTGAAGTTTAATGACTGTGTGTCTATACATATTTCATCACAGAGACGCAAAGCATAGATCTTGTAACAGCCTTGGTTTTGTCCCCATGCTAGTCGTTGCTGTACTCAGTAGAACTACCAATAAAGCAACATGAACACCAAGGATAAAGTCTTGACAGGTAGCCCTCCACCATCACATTTTATTGTCAAAGAAGCGGAAAGCATTCCTAAGGATAAGGAATATGTTTAGCACTTTGAAAAGCTCTCCAGTCCTGCAGCTAACTTAGCATGTTTTGGCAAGTCCTGCACAGAACCTACCACTGATGCAAATACCACACGCTGACCTACAGGACGCACTTATTGATTCAAAGCTACTACTAATCTCTCTGTAAAATCACCAGTAAGTGAAGCTGCAATAGTTTATCTTTTCAGTTCTTTTCACAGCAATGAAGCTCTGTCATCAGAACAAGTTGTTGTTTGCTTGTTTGTTTGTTCTAASTGGTTTCTGCTAAATACATTATTAGCCTGCTACTAAGAAGCAGCATACAGATTCAGCTGCAGAGCTATTTTTTGTGGATGATTAAGGTTTGTTTCTCTGTACCTGAAAATCCATTCCAGAAAAATAAATTCCAGTGCTAAAAAAAAATTCTCTCTCTCTCTCCATCACTAAATCACTCCTCTCCTTTCTCAGTAGCTCACCAATTCCCTCTCAATTCCCTCTTTTCATGCCAGTGTTGACTCAGAAAATCACTYAAAGTGCTGGACATCAACCTTAACCCATCTTCTGCTCCAGTCAATCAGCTCAGTAAATCAGTCAGCCCTGCCCTCATCCTCTAGCACCACCTAAGTTTGGCTGTGTAAAATATGGTTACCCCTCAGCACCCCTCACTCTTCCCTGCAGAGTCTTCAAAACCCTGCAGAAGGTTTGTAAATGCAATAAATCTGGAGCATAAACAAACAAATCACTTTATGCCAACCAATAATTCCTACCCTGTCTACCCAGCTAAGCTAGTGAGACCTAAAATAAATTTTTCCTCTAATTTCAGAGCCTAAATACCTTTGGGTCTTTGGATCCATGGCACATGRCAAAGGCAGCAGAAACACTTTCCCAGCCTGAGGACAAATTATTTTTATAGTCAATGTCTCTTGTTCATTTTCATTCTTGGCATGCATAAATTAATCGATATGTATAGCTTTAAGATCTCCATAATCACCTATTCTAAGATTTTTAAAAAAAAAAAAAATATATCAAGCAGCTATACCGTATTCAAGTTGAGAATGAAAAAGTTACTGGTGTGCATTTCATGTTGCCTTAATATGATCTCATATTTCTAAAGTTTGTGTGATACCTGCTTATTTTTACTACTTACTACTACTTCTACTACACAGCTTAATGGAAAACATTTCGGAGAGAATTTGCCTTCAGTGTTTTTTAATCATCCATAACATTGCTTGTCCAGGGACCTTGATGCACTGATTTTATAATTCATGGTGATATTGGCCTGACTACAGACAGGAAAGTGTTTGGTGAGAGGTGACACCCTGGGACCGGACAGTGGGGAGTCCTGGCACAAGCTGCACTGAGCTCTGGCTCTCTATACAAACCTGTTCATCCGCAAGGGTGGGAGCAGAGCCCCTTTTCCATGGGGAATGAGGCAAATCTTAAAAATATCTTGTCTGGGTAGAAGAGTATAAAAGGAAGACCCTGTGCATTTTGAAATAGAGTAAAATGTATGATGAAGCAGAGCTTAAGATGTCTCCAGGGATCATCCTAGCACAATAGGATGAGTATTGACAACCCTGCAAGCAAGTCACTGTCTGACTCATATATATTCCAGTTATGCTACTTGGTGTGAGCAGACAGAAGCTCARTTTTCCAGTGATGGCATACAAATACAGAAGACCAATAAAAGCTTGCTTATTTTTAAAGGGAGGCCTTTTCTCCCATGACCAATGGATATGCTTTGCCATTCCTCATTCGGTTCATTCAGAGTTGGAGATGGGAGGCAGCAGAGGGTGTAAGGAAGGAATTGATATCATGAAGTTTCAGTGATGTTTTTGAAATACTAGGAGACAAAGTTAGTTAACCTCTTAGAAGTGAAGCAGAAGCAAGCTTTGAGTGTTTCTTACACAGCTGAGGTTTGGAAGTGGTTGCTGAGTGATTTACATAAGAGTTTGGTTTTAGAATTTTTTTTTAACATCTGTTTCAATTTTTTAAATGAATAAAACAATGTGAAAAACATCACATTGTGTAATGTAGAGAAGTCTGCATAATACTATCCTAAAAAAAAAGAAAAGACAATTGTCCTAGATTTCCTGTCCTATAAAGTACACCAAAGAAACAGATATGAAACTTTCATTTAAATATATACATATACCGTGTACACACACAAACACACACATATCAGGATGCAAATTTGCAATATATCGTAGTCATGTTGAAATTGCAGGAATTTCTGTCATGGACTTGCATTTTAAAATAACTCATAATTGTAAATGACAAAAATATAAGCCCTGAAATCAGATGAATAGTGAGAGAACACAAAAATAATGAAAGTTCATATTTTAACAAAATAATTTGGCAAGTAGACGTGTAAAAATATATTGAAGGAGGAAAAAAAGAAACTGTTGAAAACTTTATATCAAAGCTCAGTTATTTTGACTACTAAGAAAACAGAAATGCTGATTCTAAAGAAATTTGTGTATTTCTGTGATTTTAATTTGTGAATTTGATGTGTGTTTGTTTGCTGAGCTGTTAGTTAATTCAGTAAGAGTGAATCTCTCTTTTTCCTTCACAGAAAAAAATCTTTCCTCATTTCCTTACATCAAGAAAGCACTGCTCAGATAAATTTCTACCATATTTACATTTCATTCCATCTATATTTCATAGATCTACAAAGTGATCCACTGCTAACTCAGTCATTACAAGAGAATTATTTTTTCATTTCAGATAGGTCCAAGGTCTTTTAATGAATTTTTGAGTGAATGAAATAATATGATTAAGATTCAGAAAATGCAAGTTTTGCAAAGATCTGAAAGCAGAGATCCTTTTAATCTCTGCATCCAAAATGTAACTATGTTAATCTAAGTAAGATCTTACATATATTTACAAATATATTAAAAATCAAATGTATTGATGAACATGGGAGTTTTATCATGTCTAAATGCCAAATATAAAATATTTCACTGTTCGTTAATTTAATTTGACAATCTAAATGGCATTTAGACATTATTTAGGACTCAATTATTCCCTGCAAAAAAAGGAAATTTGTCACTGATAAATGGTTATCAAAGGCACCTTTACACTATTTGTTGTCATTTATTAGTTGCCCTAAACCAAAACACTTTAACTAGCATGCTGTTTCTCTGGTTGTGCTGCAGCAGTCATCTACAATTCAAGAACCATTTTTTAAAATGAGAGATGAGATTTCTCTCCTATGTTTCCGCACTTACAGAACAAATATCTGAGTGAGTCACTCCACRATTTCCTTTTTAATCAAAAGGAAAAAAAAATATGCACATTTTAAGGACAATTTCATTTGACCTGTTTAAGCATGTCTCCTTCCAGATGGGTCACTGTTAATGAGCATGTCAGATGGGGCTGAGGTGGATAAGGGCCTCAAGCAAGGCAATAGAAGCTGTACTAATGCTGCTGGTGGATCCCTCGACCCCCAGACTGGGGAAACTTCAAAGACCTTCATGTTTCAAGTATCAAAGTGAAGGAAAAAGTAAACCTCTGGGGAGAATAGAAGCAGCCTTTAAGCATGTAAGTTCATGTGAGCAATCAGGCAAAGCCATTGAAGGGCACATGAAGGAGCTGAGTTCATTATCAGCTGTCTAGGAGAGCTGCAATAAGCTGTGGTATGAATTTGCTACTAGTTCTTTCCAGAGAGGCACCACAAGTTCATTGCACCCCGGCCTTCTTGCTGCTCTACTGCCTTACACAATTTGAAAACCACATGCAGTCCACAATCAATTTGAAAATAACTAGTACCAATAATTCTATTTTTCAGACTGATGGAGTTATTTTCAGAAATTCTGCAACCCTAACACAGTTATAGGTTAAACAAATATACACAGTACATTAATTAAACCTTTTTTCCATAGGCAGGTACACTCTGCCCTGAAGATCTCCTTCAAGTGCAAGAAACTGAGAATTCTGTTAGGGTAAAAAACCATGAGRCAGTTGAGGTCAGGTACAATACAGATAAAGGAAGAACATTTTATGATTAAAATTTTAATACTGAGTAAATACAATTTGCATAGGTGACAGTTGTCAATTCAGTATGTTAAAAGCACTATACTGTTAGAATGACTCMCTTCTCCAAAAAGGGAGCTGTATGACTAGATTAGAACAGAGTTAAGGATATAAGTCTTTCTTTAACATCATACTAAATTTACCATTTAGATTATGTCAGTATGATTGCTTGTATCAGTTTCCTATAGCTYCTTTGTTGGCTGCATACTTCATAACATTAGCTAGTTCAACATAGTTTGTAAWTTTTTTAGTTATCTTCTGTTTACTTTCCTGATTTGAAAAAATAGGAAAACCAAATATTCTCATTTTCTATTTTCCAGGCCCCTCTTCTTGGAAAATCAGTCTATCATCAGTTATATTTAAGTTTTTACAGAACTTTCCAAAAATACTATGTTATTACATTTTTTTGTACTTTGCATAATTTCAAAATGTAGTCCAACTGTTTTATTTATATTTTAACCTCTGTTATAGTTAGCTTATGGATAGTAAAAATGGAAAGAGAGGAATGAGAAGAGAAAGAGGACTTGTCAAGTCAGYTGAATTATATAGGTTTTGAAACTCAAGCCATCTTTTATTCCTAAATCTACTTTCAAATGTAAAATCATCTTTGAAATTCTAGCCATAAGTTTTCCGTTTTTATTCTCAGTAAGGGCAAACATCAACTATATTTTCAAATTTACTTGTAAAAATAAATAATCTATTCTAGGAAAGTTCATCCATATAATTATACAGATGTACATCTATGTCTATATATATTTAAACTGTCACAATTTTTTATATTGACTGTGACTCTTTATTTAGAAGAGTTTCATTTGCTGAATTGCTCTTTTGGCTCTGTGAGAGTTTTTCTGAGCTAACACTATTCTTAAACTGGCAAATCTCAGTAATATTATTCTGAGTGAATATGTTCATCAGATTAGAACCAGTATTAACAGACTCTACCTCTGTCAGCCATGGTCTGCAAACCAGTTTCACAACGTAATCACCATTTATCATTTGTTTGGTAAAGCTTTCTAGAGAGCAAACTGACTTGCTTATCAAGCTCAAAATCCCTAGTCTTTGTGAACCTCTTCCTTATAGTCACTCAGATTTTTATACATAAATATACATAAATATAAATATAAATATAAATATAAATATAAATATAAATATAAATATAAATATAAATATAAATATAAATATAAATATAAATATAAATATAAATATAAATATAAATAACAGGTATTTATGCCTGCTACTCACTTCTACACCTAGCCCCTTTCTAAGCAGAAAATATCCCTTATTCTTCTATATAGTTCCTTCAACACTTGAAAGAGTTTATTGAACCTGAAAATATATATTTTTAAATTCATCCACTTTCATTTTTTTCAATTTTGGTAAGACGTTTTGACAATCTCCAAAGCAAATTTTCAGAAAGGTGGACCCCTGCAGGTTTCATTGTCTCCAAGCTCAGTCATACTCGCCTTATGCCAATTCCACCCTCACCCAGTTTGGCAAAAAAGATATAAGAAAGTGAATTTGCTGTTAACCTCAYGCAATGAACACTCTACCTCTCCAATTGCCAGGCTCAAGATGTGCCAAGCTGGGATGCTAAAATGTATGCCRTGTCTCAAGATTTTGGCCTAAGTATAAGAGGCATAAGAGCTAAAAGCAGAAGAATATCCAATCCACATTGTAAGCATTTGCCAGAGTTGAAAATCTGCAGGAGTTATTCCCTGCTCTGCAGCATCGCAATTGGATTGTGGAAACGGAAAGTCAGAGGCTCAGTCGTAGATCACGCAGAGCTCTCTGCCAGCTTCTCAGGAGCAAAGAYGGATTGAGGGAAAGAAATCCAATAGAGAACATTTAACTCAGCCTTTTAACGGTGCAGAACTGTGTTTTACCATGTGGTGCTTGGCCTGATGGAAGGTATAGTCAGACAAGACAGATTGAATCAGTCTACTATATGATTTGAGTCTGAAAGGCAGCTCTTCTGAACCAGGTCTCCAGCTCATCCTGCACCTCAGTGAGCAAATCCCATTCCATAATCTATCAGAAGAAGGAAAAAAGATTAAAAAAAAAAAGGAAAAAGAAAAAGAAGATTTTTTTTTTCCTGGATAGGGGCGTTGTGTTTTCTCATTGATGAAATCATGAGACCATGASCTGAGCCAGCATAATAGGCACAAGGAGTGAAGGTCTAGATGGAGCRGAGATGAAAAGAGGGCAGAGGAGAAGGGATGAGAGTGAAACCTATCCTAACTCTTAGCAGAAAATGGAGGCAGTATTACCTGTTTGTTGCTTCAAAGGTGTACTAAAAGTACATATGAAACATCCAAGAATGGAGGATTGAATACAACAATAACATAWATTGGATGAGACATATTAATTATCTCAAGCCTCAGATTTACTTTTGAAAAGCACAGAAGATATGACACAAGTTAAAATAATAGGGAATGCGTAGGAGAGTGCAAATACTTAAAAATAAAGAAAGATTTATTATTTCTGACAAGTTTCACTTCAGCATCAATTGTTTTTTCATCCTTAGCACATTTACTTGTTTTTTATATCAAAGAGAGGGGCTAAGGACTACACAGAAACTGGAAACATTTGGAATAAATGTTAGGGGTTCTTTTTTTTCCCCCAGTAAGTTGTTCTGAGGATTGTAACATTCATTTTTCCTACCCTGAGTATCACCACTATGTTCTAGACAGCCCCTGACAGACACAGGTGTCCTGGTGGTACATTCCCTGCACCCCGCATTGAAGAACCAATACGTAGTCGTCATCTGAGCCGTGCCAGGGAAATGTTTCCAGATATCACCGAGTCAGAAGCATCTGACAGAGTATGCTGTACCCCAGACAGTGGTGACTAGGGCACTCAGTAACTCCTCAGGATTTCCTGAAATCAGTCAATATCTATCCTAACCCACAAACTCCTTCAGCAAGGAGAAGATCGAGACACGAACTTAGCATATTTTGATGAACTGTGGGCCAGAGACTCAGTAAGGTTAGGTTCAAGAGTGTGTTTTCTAAAGAAAATTGATCCAGTTCCAGATAAAAATAAATGAAAGATACACTGCAGACATAATGGCTCTATTCTCTGGCTTATTTTAGTCTCTTTCCACAGATCATACCATGTAAATCACCAGTGTGCTGAAACACTTCTATTTTACTTCTCCAGTGTGCCTTGCTTCTGCTTATGTGCTAGGGATTAAACAGACCTTCAGATCTGGGCTCAGGAAGCAGAAATCCTCTGGGTCATAYTGAGGAGACAACAGAGGTAATGGGGACAAGGACCCTTTTCTAACCTTTCTTTTTAGCATGGAACATGGTCCTCTTCCTAGAATCCTCTGGGTATCTTTATCTAGTCAGCTCCTTATTAGAGCCAGAATATTGATTCTGTTAGATGCACATCATTTCTCTAGACCTCACTGGCAGTGTAGACATAGGTACTGAGGTGTCACAMTGCAGTTTGGAAACCTCAGAGATTGATAACAGGAACTGGTCGTAAAGCATATACATCATTGATGGCTCTGGCTCATAAACCAGGAGGGAAATAAAACCTCTTGAACTAACATGATGTTTCATGTGATTTTTTGTTTTTCTGAGCACTTTACAATGTTCAGAGACATTAACAGTATATTCATTTTCCCATATGGAATTCTACATTCAGGTTAATTTAAAACTGATGAATTTTTTCAAGGTTATGGGTCCCTAACGTATTGTACAAATGCATATTAACTACTCTTTCAAAGAATTAATTAAGAAAAGAAGAGAAAATCAAGAAGAATAGCTGAGAGTAAGCAAGAATGCATTCAAATCCAAAATTGTTTTATTTTTTCTATATTATAAAATGTTMGAACTGAGAATAAATAAAAGCTTCTATAAAAAAACACAAAATATGTCATCTATAAATGTGTTGTCTCAGTACAATCTATACAAGAATTATTTTCATATTGCATTCAGCTACTGCCATGACAATTTCCCTTGCTCTGTTCATGTCTTTATATTTAAAGATGAAATATTGCTAAGAATAAACTGTGATTAGAGAATATTGTATGTTAGACAATTGGATATCTTGGTCTGAAGAATCTAGGGAAGCAAAGAGACATGAGGAGAAAGTTTTCTATCTCCATGCACATTGGATGCAAGGAGAGGAGTAGATCACCTAAACAGATTTATGGTAAAACACATGTCACTACATCTCCATTCAGACATTCAAACTAATTCAAGGTCATACCTGAGAGCTTCCTCTATTCAATAGGAAAATAACAGTTTCAAAGTCCTTTGGCACTTGGTACCTGCCACTCGATGCTTTCAGACATTGAGGACACCCCAAAATACCAGATCAGCTTTGTAGCAGTGAGATTTAGTCAATTCAGTACCAAAAAGGACCCTATTGCTTTTCTTCTGGTAATATTGGCAGACTTATATAAGAAAACTAGTACTTTGGCTTAGATTCAAGATCTAGTTTAAGGATTGTTTTTATTTTGCACTCATGATTTTTCTTAGAAAGAAAAGCATATAAGAACAATAGTATTCAATGAGAACCCTCCTCAGATAGATAAGTTAAAAGAAAAATAATGACAAAATTTCATATAGCTAAGTCCAATGTAATTTTTAGTGAGCAAATTTTAATGAAATTTGCAAAATAAGCCTTATGTTGTACCAGGACAGATATGCAAAAGGGCAAAATTATGATCCTTAGATCATGAACTGGGAGCAGGGTGGCAAAATTTCTGCCTGAATCTGCACCAAGGAGATTGTTTCTGATCCCTTCTTCAGTCTCACTGACATTTATTTTTAAATCCACTGAACAGAGCAAGTGAAACTAATGTGTGGTTGGGGAGCTTTTCAGATGGTTATGTCTGGTTGTTAAAGATGGGTTATAGAGAGCTTCTCCYTTAATATTTGTATAATAAGATTTTCAGCAAATGGTAAATAGGTCTGAATTTTACTTGGATGGAATAACAAACCATGGTCTATCCTAACTCTTACCTTCTAAGAATTGTAATTGTAACTTTTCCATCCATTACTGACAATGATTCAGGCAGACTGAGAGCAATCATAAATAAAGTTGCAATGAAATAGCCAGAAAAAAATGGTACTATCTCAAAGAAGGTAAATTTCAGCAACGTTTTAAAGAAACAATGGCTTAAGCATTATACAATAAACAAACAGTAAAGTCTATGACATTGAAAATTGGTAGCAGAGTAAATTCTTTTAAAAATGTATAGTAAGTGGTCATGTGGTCAAGCGGAATGATCATTCTGAAGGGACAAATTAGTGTTTCTCAAACAAGACTCGAGTAAAGCAAAGGGAGGGAGATGTGGACAAGCAGCAGGAGGCTGCAGGGTAGTTCACGGGCAGAGGAAAAGGAGCACAAGCACGGGTCTGCACTTCTGCTGTTCCTCTGAGCAATGTCACTCAGGAAAAGCAGGCCAGCGCGCCAGGCTGTGTGATGTGCAGCCGCTTGTGGCCGAGCCCTGCCAAGGATGCTGCTGCTGCTGCTGCTGCTGCTGCACAACGTGCGTGTACAGGCACAGTGCACTGTGCAAGCTGCTGCAGCATCACGGGAAACCCCTGTCCTAACTGGGATGCAGACTGAGTAACTGCTCAAAAATGACAACTCTGCTCTGTCTCATAAGCCCCTAGACTAMCCCCATCCTTAATACACATTCTTGGTAATGTCTCTGCTTTAGTTTCTACCAGAAACAAGAATATCCTCCCTTAGCAGGTCACCTCAGCACCTTCTGGACAGCATACACTAGAGCAGCTCCTGAGCCTCTGAAACATATGCTTTTACTCTGTTACCTAGTTTTCAGCTTAGTCCTTAGGATTCCTTACAATACACAYCCTTATAATTTACAGTCTTTTATTTTAAATATTTTCTGGATATTCACTTTATAGTATATATCACATACTGTATACTTTGTATAGTATAGCCATCACACAAGTCTTTCCATTTATACAAGCAACTGACCACACAATCTACATAGACTGCATTATTAAAGGTATGGTGYATGTATATCCTTTTCCTGAAGCACAAATTAATTTATTATTTTAAAGAGATAGGCATGTTTAACCAATAAAATCCTGGACTCCATCAGTTGTGTAAATACACAGAATTGTCCTGCCTTTTTCTTCTGTGTCCCAAGTGAACCACAGTTTTACTGCCAATTAAATATTTATACGTGCACGCATTCAAATATGCTCCAAAACTATCAAAGGAATAGAGTAGTGGAAGAGAATTGCTATTAAATCCTTCTAGTAACTAACAATATAATTAATATAATATAATGCTTAATATAATAATATAATATATAATATAATAATTAATACAGTATAGTTTAAAATGTTATGATATGATCAATTAGCTAAAATGGTTTTCCTAATCTGAAAAATAGAGTATTTTACCCTCATTTCCTTTCCAGCCTAAATTTATTCCTGGACAGTTTGTTCTCACTTGTTTTTGAGCCAACACTGTTCTTTAGCTTAAATAGTTCCTTCCTGTCTCTGGGTTTGCCATCCTGATGTATTTAAAGATAGCAATCTTATCCTTTCTCTCCTTTTGTTCTGCTAAAAGTCTAAGCTCTTTCAGTGTCCTTTCATGAAACAGACTCTTCCTTCCCCTGAGAATCCTAAAAGCCTGTCTCTTGCACTTTTTCAACTTCATTTTCCTTGACTATGAATGAGGAATTGAACACAATATTCCAAATGAGATCTCATCCAAGCCTGCCACAGTAGCATTAATATTCCCCTTCCTCCACTGGAAATGTCTCCCTTGACACATCCCAGTCTTTTACTTGTGGTTTTTTTTTGCTGTYGCATTACAAGGACAGCACACAAATTATCCTGTGATTGATGAATGCACTCAGATACACTTCTTTCCCATTGGCATCCAATTGATAAAGTCTCAGTTTACTGTAAGGGCTTTGTTTGCTTTTAATTTTATTTATTAGCCACTGATAAATGAAGTCCTTTGTATTTTATAATTTTGAATGCTATTCTGTTTTTATTACCTTCATATTAATGTAAACTAGGTTTCTCTTAGCAATATCCTTTTACTATCCCCTATTAGAAATGCCTGCCATTTTAAGTCAGTGACAAATTTCATTAGGACAGTCCTATTTTTGACTGAAGTTTAACACTAAATGACCCAAATTCCAAAATGATTCTTTAATGACTTTACTCCTTAACAGCTACTTTAAAACTTCTCATTTACAGACTATTCATCTTTTCTTCTTGTTGGCTGATTTCTTACTCACTTTACACTTTTGTATTTGACTCAGCTCTCACTAGCAGTTCTCCAAGTGGAATCATTTCATGGTTTATTAACAAGCAAGTTTTAATGATCAAAATCAATTAGATCTTCTAAGATCTCTCTGCTCTAGAAAAGTAGTTATTTTATGAAAGAAAGACATCATGTTATGCAGGTCTAATCTGATTTTTTGTAAACTTCTTCTACATTATCCCATTTCCTATTTTATTATTCTTTATTTCAAATTTTACAGTTATTTACTTCAGCCCAGACCACCTTTTTCCCAAAACTAGTAGATATTCATTACTTCCTGGTCAAATCATTTCCTCTCATCCCTGCCACCTTTGCCTTTCCTCATTTATCTATAGTTTTATTGATTTATTTCAAATTTTTACTACCAGACTCATGATTTAAAATGYCATTTTTTTCAGAATTATCCATCCCAAGCTAATTTTATTAATCCCATTCAATGTAGTGTCAAACTCAKTTACAGTGATTTTCATTTCTACTGCCTTGCCTAATTTCCCATAGCCATGTATGCATCACCATTGCGATTAAAAGACGGGACCAACTATTCACATATTTTTGAGACCTAATAGATTTAGAAGTATTTCTTCCTCAACCTCATCACATAACAGCCSTACCTACTTCTTCACTTCTCAATTTTTTTTTTCTCTCCGATAGACCCTTCTTGCAGGCTTTAGCCTAGTCTGACACAAAGACACAAAGAGAGCAAGAACAACTACCACAACACAAGATGGATAAAATATGCCCATAACATAAAATCAAGCCTTCTCTAAGTAAAATGTGCAGATGCTGTGATTATTTAATTTTGTATTTGATGCTAGCAAGTTCTGAAAAATTTAGCCCATGCAGTTTTTTTCAAGTCGTGGGTAGCTCAAACTGAGCTATATCCTGCTCAATACCTGATGTAGCACAGGGAACGTATTCAAAAGGGCATTGAATCCCTACAGAATGGTAAGCACCAAAACTGCTTGTTGGTTTCTATTCTCCACTAGCATTCAGTTAGTTGGCTTTAATTTGTACAGTATTGGTTAGCCTTCTTACACTTTTAACTCTTTCCTCTTCTCCCTTGGTGCTTTTCTGAGGGGCATAGAGGAGGTGAAGGATAAAGGAAGATTTACGGCTTTATTCTCAAGGATCTTTCAGTGGGTGATAGATGGTTGATGCTGTATTTGCTTCTTGCTTGCTTATATAAAGTGTGGGCAGGTATACCGAACACTCCCAGGCACAGCAAATTAATAGAAAAGTGTCTTATTTAAGTGGAAAATATTGTTCAACCAGTGTAGTCCTTAGAGACAAACCATATTTATAGGAGAAGTTTGCATAATCACTCATAGTGCCACTGTTTTAAAATTTATTCCTCCTCCCACTCACATCTTAGCAAATCCCGTATTTGGACTCAAATCTTCCCAGATTAGGCTTGAAGGCCACTTCTATATGGATAGATGGTAAGAATGCATTTGTTTTTAGTGAGAGGTGGGATTATTTGGGCATCCTGTAAAGTTATCTGGCACTATGACCTAATAGAGAAGCAAACCTTAAGAATTTACTATTATACAACTGTAACCTGGGGAGATAAATACTTTGCAAAGAGAGAAGGAAGAGTAAGCTGTAGAAAATTAATAACAGACATTTCTCTATATAAGAACAAGAGTGACCTACTCCTATCTAAAATTTATTCCACATACGTCTAACGTTTCTCACACTTTCTTATCTCCCCCTGTTCTGTTTTCCCAGTTTGTTTTCCAAGGTCCTCAGCCTTTTAAATCTGGCAGACCCAAACAGACCAGAAAGGACCATTTGGAGAAGGTGATATCTTCTTTCTCAGTCAATAGGTTGAATAGGTTGAACTTATTTTTCTCTTGTTTTTTCATTCTGCTGATCTTGAAGTTGATGAATATTCTGACTGTATCTGTAAATATAACACCACAAAAATAAGATTTGTGTTTATGTATATGCATATAGAAATGAATATTACATAGACATAGAATTTCATAAAAGGAGGGGAAAAGTGAAGAATAAGAAACCATCTGKCTGTATTTAGTACGTCTGCTATACAAACAATAGGGTTTTGGTGTCACTTACAATGGCATGAGTCCTCCAAAGGTCAGATCAAGGTGTAAAACAGCCCTTTGTGTGTTAGGATCACCTATTTTCTCAGCAGAAATTCTAACTTCTTTGTTAGCATTGACAAACAATTTGCTAGATTATCACCATTGCTGTATGCTCTATGAGCAGAAAATGACTGAAGCAGGGTATTTTTCAGAGAGAGTGCTGTCTCTGATACCATTTCTGCTTTGGGAAAAAAAAAAAAAAAAAACAACAAAAAAAAAAAACATGTATTGAAGAGTATAATTCCACCTTTCTCATGTTCCATCTTGGACCTCTTGCTATACTATTTTCATCCAGATGCTGTGGAAAAAATAGTGGCAATACCACAACAGAAAGCCTAGAGGAAACAGCAGTGAGAGAAGTCCATATCTGAGGGTTTGTGCTTTAGCCTTATCATAACAACTACAGAAGGATTCACAACCCAAATCAAGGAGACTAGCAGTTCCCCTGATAACTTTTCTCCAAGTCTTCCCTAATGCCTGTTAGGCATTATGCCCTATCATGTAACCATGGTCTGGCATTGCTCAGTGGATAATGAATTAAGCTAGAGAAGGACAAAAGAAAGGGAACCAAATGCCTCTGCATGGCCTGCTTCATGTGCAGCTTCATCATAGGCTGGCCTGCAGACCTGACGGCCCATCCATGAGCAGGGACAGTCACCAACTGCAAGGGAAAACCTGAAACATCTTGGCACAGCTCAAGCATGATCAGTCCAGGGAAAACTACACCAGAGAGGTGTCCCATGAGGACAAGGAATGGCCTTTGATATATTTTTGACTCTATTATAGTTTTAGTTTTGTTATATCTGTAGTTTGTAGATTGTTTGACATTAGTTGTCCAGTGTTGTCTAGTATCTATTATATGGATAGGAATGCTTACCTATAATAACTGTTAGTCTCTTGAGTTCAGTATAACTAATCCAAGACACAGGCGAAAACAGAAGAGATTGTGAATAACAAAGCAGAATTGCAAGTTAAAATGGAGCTGAGTCTATGTGAGGGAGATGCAGTCTTTCTTCAACTAATCTTTTTGAAATTTATAGGAAATATATGCAAGTCAGAACGTATCATTAAAAACACTCTTTGAAAAAAAATTATAAATATTTAATTTAAAAAAAAAACCTTTTTTTTTTTAACTGTATATCCTAACAATACTATAGTCTTCCATTAAGTCCGCCCCAGGCAGATCCCTCTAATTGGAAGCAGATCCATGGACTTACTACTGTTCTAATCGTATTTTCAGTTGTTGAAATACATCAGATCTGTACTTGATTTGGGCAGTCTTAACATGCTAAATCCTTTTGCATCAAAAAAACAAACAGACAAATAAACAAAAACCAACTCAGATACAGGGTAAAACCTCACAGTATAGACAGTAAGCGAAATTTTATTCATGATTAGCAAGAATAAAATCCTCTGGGGTAAAGCCATGACATTGACATGGTTTCTTTCCAGCAAGACAGAATTTCACAGATCTGTTCCTTCAGGCTCAAATCAGATATTTGAAGATATATGTGTAATTGTAATTTATCTATTTCAAGTCTAAGTAAAAATTATATCACTCTTCAGAAGAAAAAAAAAATGTGTTTTTTTGTGGCTAATATAAAAGATCAAAAATATCTCACCTTTTGTCACCCTTAATTATAGAAAAGTGAGAGTTAAAAGTCATAATCATAAAGCATAAGATCTGCATTTTATATCCAAGGTTAATGGGGACACTGGTCCTGAAAATAATTACATTGTGCTTTATAGAAAACAAAAATATTGTCTTTTGCATCAGTAACYATATTTCTCCTTCTGATTTTTTTTCATTCCAAATTTCATAGTGTTTGTAAACTTGTATCTTCAAACTTTTCCCTGACATTGAAATGTGCAAGAATGCAGCTATTCAGAAATGGAGAAATTGCAAAGGATCAGACTGTGCATGGGCTAGTCCTGTGAGTTCTACTTTCATATTAGCAAATAGAGACTTCTGGCACTTAAAAGGAAGAAAGCATTACATCTGATGTGGACTACTGAGAATTTACTAATATGAAGAGTTGACAAGTGCCCTAGATATTTTGGCAGTTGTGATAAAAGCCGGGATCCAAGGGAGAGCAGTCTATATATTTGTTCACTGAATGGCAAGTGTATTACCTGCTACCAAGGAACCCCTCAGGGGAGTAAAGCTGCTCAAGACAGATGTTTTGATTGCCTGGTAGAACAAAAGTAGAACGTTTGATTATTGCTGCAAATGGATCCTCACCAGGTGATTTGGTTTTGAATTAACACTACTTGTCTCCCCCTACTCAGCTAGTCACTATAGGTGGTGTATTTGATTTCCTTTGTTTAGTTCATAAGTGAAAACCTAAAAATGATTTTTTTCCGTGRAAGTTCGCTGCAGAGAAACCACCATTGGTTAATGATCAAACATCAAGAGGGAGGTTGGAATGCCATTGTGTGTGATCTATAGATACATGCTGTCTTTCTATATATATATATAATAAATGCAATTAGAATGGAACCTGCTGTGATAGTTTTATCTCCATGGAACAAGCGATATTGAAAATGTCTTTGATGTATCCACTATCAGATGCCACAGCATCTATTCTCCCTACATATGAAAGTGGCTTTAACAGCTGTTGCAATCACTTTGCACTTTTCTAGGGGAAAAAAAAAAAAARAAAAAAAAAAAAAGCCCTTATGTAAAACTGTAATTTGCAGTGGTTCCAGTTGAAGATTGAATTAGTTTTTCAAGGGAGGACAGAGAAGTTATTTTGATTTTAAAAAAGGTTGAAAAACCTCTGCCTTGAGCAACCTTTATTCAATGTAATCTGCTCTGAATTTAACAGGCTACAAATAGTACCTGTTTTCCAACATTCCTCACAGCCTCTCTGTTTTATTCCAGGAGAAATCAGCACCAATAACTTGCTCTTGCAACATAGCCATGTTACATCACATCAAATATTAGATATGAACTCCTGATACAATCTCAGCAGGTTGATCTGCAAGGATGCAGCTCAGTCACATTTATATACGGCTTGCTTTCTCACAATGACAATAGCTGAAAACCAACATCCTTCTTTGTATTAGAAGACCTCCCACAATATATATGTTATAACATATAAAAAGTGTTTTAAAATGCATACAAAACACACAGGGCCCTTAGTGTTCAAAGTTAATTGAATTAAATTATTGCAAATGTGGAATAAAATCTTATGTTGCCATTAAAGTTATAGAAAGAAGTTTTGTGATCAAATGGTTCGAGTGGTGGGTAGTAGTAGTAGAAGTAGTAGGCAAACAAAGCATCAAAGATGTTGTAAAACTCTGTGGCATTCTGTTTGCAAATGTGTACAGCAGGCAGTAGCTGTATTTCACTCCAATCCAGAGAATCAACAAAAATACACTGTCGAGAGGGAAAAAAAAGTATATATCTAAAGACAAGAAAAGGTTGCTTTGGGGGCAAAAAATATTTTTTTAATGCAAAAGAGCACTTCAGTTTTTGATTTAGTGTGTTTTCTCAAAGATTTAAACTGTAATAAGCAGAAGATATTTATGCATTTTAATAAAAATGAAGTAACTACTTGAGTAGATAACAYTTTGTCACTCCAAAATTCCAGCTCTAGGGAATATCATTGACTTCAGAGGATATTAAACCTATTTGTTTACTTGTTTCCTGTTTTATYGGTTGCACATGCCAAAAGAAAACATACATTTATTGATGTGAGTAAGCATCAATTATGATTTCAATAATGACAAATTTTCTAATTTGTGATTATTTGTTCCTAATTCTGATTCCAGTAAAGGCAGAGGTAAATATCTGTGGAGGGGTGTTCTTTGGGGGAGTTGCATACATTTTTTTGTGTCTCGCATTCTATGATCTTTGTCTTTTATACAGTTTGGTTAAGGAAAATTAAAGATATCTGGACACAGGCAGGCAAAATAAGAACATAATTCATGAAAATATAGAGAAATAAAACTTGCACATGTTGATTCATATTCAAGGCTGTTTTCTATACAGAGAAGTGTCCAGGTCTGAAATACAAGTGGTAGGGAAAATATTTTGGTGACTAATCTGATGCCTCTGCTCTTACATAAGGGCCATACATGGAACACTATAGCTAAAATTATTCTCTTGAGTGACTGTGATATTCAGTATTTTATATTGTTTTTACTGCTGTCTGAAACACTGAACTTTCACTGTCAGAAAGCCACTATCCATTACTCAAATACAATATTTGTTTTGTCTCTTAAAAAAAATACAAATTTCAGGTATTTATACTTATTTATTTGGAGAACATACTAGTAAGACAGCTCTAAGAGCAGTAATATCAGTACAAACCCTAAATATCCAGTAACTGAACAAATCTCTGTTGCAATGTACAGCTTAAATGGAATCTGAGTGCATCATCCCAATGTGGCCAATAGTTCTGAAATGAAGATATTGACTTAGGAGCATAATAATGGCTAGATTTATTTTGAACACTTAATGGTTGTCTTCTTTAAAAGTATCTTTTACAAGATCTTTTACAAGTAACTTTTTAAAAAGTTTAAGTTTTTCATTACTGAGAGTTGTCTTATGCCATTTCCTTCTAGAATTGTAGTAACAATGATACAAATGAATATTTCATTTGAGATCTTAAAAAGGAACGTTTTGCAGTGAAATTGCTATTACAAAGTATGTTGTGTTCAGAGCATGAAGCTTGAACCTTGAAATTTCTGCATGTGACAAAATACAACTAATTCAAAGATGTAACAGTTCTCTTTGGAGAAGACCTGTCATTTACATACCCATTGGAAAAAAAAAAGGTTTGTAAATGAACTATAAAAATGTTAAGTCATTTAAAGACCTTAGCTATAACCAGAAAAATTGCTTAAAGAACTGGTCTCTTTCAGTTGAGTGAAGCAGTGGCAAGTTATTTTCTGGCTGTATCACAAGAATAATGTTCTGCTTTTGGTTATTGATGGGTTTGACATATATAACAAATAAAAAAAAAAAAGTGTCCTTAGATCATGGGATATTTATTTTGCATGTGGTATTTCAGCCTAAGTAATTTAAAATAATGTACCTAACACTTAATGGACTGGCTGCAAGGTCAATTTCTTGAGAAACATCTATCAGAGAGTCCTTTTCTTGATGAAATGCACTTTCCTTCCATACTTAGCATCCTCCAGTACCAGAAATTATTTTCCCTCCCAGTATCCACAAAAAAATCCCTTCATCATTCAGACTGCCACAGACATGGCTATTCTGTAGGCACAAGAGGTGACTGAAAGTAGTACRCTAGAACATCCAGAACCAAACTGAGAACAGTATAGGCCTGGTTTGTTATACTTAATATAGTCTTTTTCTTCACTGAATGCCAGACACTCTGTCTCTACTGGTTTTTGAGAGGAAGTATGAGATTAAGAGTTGCAATATAATTCTTGTCTAAAAGATAATTCTTCCTTGAAAATACTTTCCTAATGAATCTGTGTCCTTTACAATGAYTACTGAAGAATGTAAGAGAAATTTAAAGGAAATAACAGATAGTAGCAGTTAAAAAAACTTGTTGCTGAGCACAAACTAGCAGTCTCAGCATATCACGTTGTATATCAAAAATTGTTTTTTGGATCTTCGCCCTTTTGAGAGTTTCTGTGAAGATGATAAGCTGTTTGGAATAAATCAGGTGCATGGGGTAATAAATGCAAACAATAGCAAAGTGCAAAGAAGCAAACAAGTGATTAAATTCAAATCTAAAGCAGGCAATACCCAACAGATGTTGTATGTGATAGCAGTACATGCGTTKTAAAGCATAAAACACTCCGTGTGACCGCAGCCACATATCAGCACCTTGGCCAGCGCTCTGGTTTGACGATAGGGCTTCGAGTGGAACCGGGCTAATGATCTACTTGCTGTAGACCAACAGCATTATATACTGGCATAACTGAGCAAGGACTGAAATAGGAGGAATTGTTTAAACAACATTTGAACCTTTAATGGGAGCTGAGTGCATTTCATACTCCAAAAGCCAGAAGTAATTTGAGGACACAAATACTTGAGGAAAGAAAAATCAATAGTTACTTTAAAAAACACATAGTAACATCAGGACGCTATTTCATAGCATAGCATGACAACTTGTCTAACAGGTAGCATTTATAAGTGATTCAAAGAGCAATGTGAATTTTGAAATTAAAAATTAAATTCTCACTGCATTTTGTGTAATCTAGATTTCGTTAATTTTTAGTGACTCAAATTCCTAAATCACTGTGAAACAAACAAACAAGAAAACCAGAAATATAGGAAATATAAAGTATTAGGGTAGAATAACAGGATAAATGATATTCAGAGTCTGTCAAGATGCAAAGACTTAATTCTTTGTTGTTACTTGAGCATAAGTACTCCTTGTATCATGAAATTTTCTTCATCTTTTGGATGTCACAATATAGGTATCTAGAGGGGTATGCTATCATACAGGTAACTAGAGCCTTAAAAAAAATTCAGCTTTCCCAAGACTAGTGCCATCAGAATGTGAGTTTGGTGTCTACTGCTTAAACGATTGAAAAAAAAAAAATGCAGTAAGCAGAAAATACAAGTTAAACACAAACCTCTAGAATTGRAAACATTGGTAGGAAAATCCCACCCTCCTTTTCCCCATTCTACTCTTACTTCCCCTGCCCTAGTCTTGTAGCCTCACTGTGTCTCTCTTCAAGAAAGGTGCTGCAAAAGCCTCTTGTTATAAAGTCTCTATGTGTGTATATATATATATATATACACACACATTTTAATTGCATAATGCTTATTACAYTCCAATATGTAATAGAACTATATCTTTGACTTTATTTGTAATCTCTTTATTTCTAAAACTCATAAGTGTTCCTATGTACATCTTTATCTAGAGCCTTCATAAGTTTTCTTAGACTTTGTTGTGCTTGACAGTCCAAACCTACAGGACATGATTGATGAGGGTGAAACTAGAGAACTACTAGTATTACTGGGATGTGGCAGATGAGTATAAGAGACTCATTCTGTCATTCTAGACACAACACTGTCCCAAAAACATGCCTGTAGATCAGAGCCTGGGAAAATATATGTGGACTGACAGAGGTGATTTTGGTGTCTTATGTCACCAGCAGAGAGTGTTCAGGAAGGGGAAAAAACCCACAACATTTGGAAGAGAGAAGCAGTCATTTCCTTTATGAAACAAATAAAAAGGCAAGTATTTGCCCCACAGTTTGAACTATCTCTGAAGATATGCTGGTATTCTACTAGTAACTCCTAGGACTGCTCATTGTGCAATGCTTCTGCGTTGGCTCCAAGTGAGACACCTTCCTCCAAATTCCATGAGTGCGATGCACTTGCACTTCTGTAGCAATTGGTAAAGTATCTGAAAGAGCARGTCGTTCATATCTGCTTTCTCAAGCAGAGTCTTCATAAGGAATGAACACACAATCACTTTAGAACAGCCTTTTCTGCAGTTTTCTTCTCCAGCTATAAAATGAAGCTGACCCAACAAACCAAGCTCACAGGTGTGATGTGAAGATAAATTTCCTAATGCTCTTACATCATTTGCATACTGAAGGAAATGAGCAGAAAGAAACTAAGCGAGCATATGAACATAACATGGAATTGGAAGATCAAAATAACTATTGAGAAGTACCCTTCATGAAGAAGGATACTGAGTAAGCACTTCATAAAACTACATGGCTGTAGCAGAACTGTGAAGAGCAAGAGATGAATTAAGACTATGCATATTTTACTTATAATTATGGTCACATTCTTCATTCTACAGACTATAGAGTACATATAAAAACATATATAATTTTTATTGAAAATATATTATTTGTGAAATCAAATACTTAAATAGTAGCAAATCACATAATAGCATTTTTTAATTACAATTGAATGAGAACCCTCAAAATACAATGTGGTTATGATGTACTTAATTTCACAAAGGTCTAGTTTGTGAATAAAAATGGAGCAAAAGGATCTCTTTGAGCCATTACACATGAAAAATAGAAGATTTCTGTTCAAACTGGATATAATTCATACACATATATTTCACATAGGATTTCTCACAGCATTAGGCAACAGATGGTGAATATATCCTTATTGATATGACAGTAGCAGTAACAGTCTAAAAAGTGTAAGCTGAGTAGAGCTCAGAGATGTTTCTTCAGCCCCTTTATCAGGTGAAGACAATTTTACAACCATGACTGCTGCAGCCTTTATATGCCATTCTAACACCATTGGTAGAGAGTTTGGAATTACATGTTCCTAGCCCTTCCTGTTTCTCCTTCTGTTACAATTTTCTTTCCTTTTATTTTTTCACTTATCCTGATGTGGTTTTTCTTTCTTGTTCTGTAATTTAGCCTTGGGTCTATTTCATAAAAAGAGACAGAAACCAGGCAAATTGATAAGAAGAGTTTATGAAAAGGAGGGCTGGTACAAACAATCTGATTAACTGCTTTGAGCAAGTGACAATGGGAGATGACAAGAATGAGAGAAGTGACATAATCTACCTGGACATCAGGACGCCTTTTCATGCTGTGCTGTGTTAAATGATAATATGTGACATTAGTAAATGCATTATCAATAGTGATTTTTTTTATTAAAAAAAATATAGCTACTAAGGTCAGGATATCGAGAAGGAGGAAAGTGTCAAGTGAACTTTACAGTTCTAAGGGACAATGCACTTTTTATTGTAAAGTGTTCTTTGAACTTCTTTCTTAAACTTCCAGTCACTCATTATTTGCCACAGGCCTTTACTCTTTGGCAGAAGAAAATCTCCTGCATTTCAGAAGAACCTTTTATTTTACTTTTTTTATGATCTTCTGTTCTAGGTAACATTTTGTTAATCTAAGTTAATAAATGTTCAGGAAAACTCATCCCATATAGATATGTCTGCCATACACCAAAGAACAGCTGCACTGAAAGATAGCAGGGTATAGGGAAATAGTGTGARCTTTCTTTGTGAGCACAGGAATGACCAAATTACTGATTTCTTATTTCTTTCAGAAGGGAGTCACGAAATTCTTCCTAGGAAGGGAGACATCCAGCAGCAGTGTTATTGTGTTGCTTTAATTTCCCCAGGTTCAGAATAGAACATGAACAGCTAACAATCTCTCTGACAGTGAGCACTTGAAATGAAGGTAGAATAGAAATAGCTATAGTGGAAAAGCAGGACTTCACCTTAGCAGTCCTTTAACTGGTAACATTTCATCTTCAGCTCGTATGGCTGGCATTTCCTAGTTCTCAAGTGTTGCCTGAGTTAAACAACCTAATGTTCCTTTAATGAAACCCTATAAGCATTTGTGAAACATATGAGCATGTTTAAGAAAGAAAGCAGCAGGAGGATGCTGTGTACAATGTTGGTTATCATACTGAAGGCAAAAAAGGCAATCTGAAGGCAATCAGAAATGATGTGGAAGATTTCAGGCAGAATTATTATTTTATGTACTGACTCTACTGCTATGGGAAGTAATTAAAACCTAGTAATAATTTGAAAATAGTTAAGAGATGTGCTGTAGACATACATATTTCTAAGACAATTAGAGGAAGTACATATATAAAGTGCTTTGAGTGGTGAAAAATACAAGAAAAGAAAGCATAAATTACAGTAAAAGAGCACCAGATATTCAATTATACATAATTAATATGTAAAACAGATGAAAAAATGGATCCATTTGAGTTGTTCTAGATTACAATGCTGCAGGTGGAAATATGAATCCAGCTCAGAGAGCTCTAAGTCTTTCTCCTGAAAGACAAGAGGATGATTTTGCTCAAAATATTTTTTTGAAAACATGGTATGCATTCCAGAAATAAAATATTTGCTCTTGAAATGTGATAAATGGTAAATATCTGCAGCATAACCATATAAAATAGATCAAAAATGCAGATCCATAGCAGAATTGGAAAACTTTAGAAAGTACACACATTTTATCTCCAAGGCACAAGCACAAACCAGCATATGTAGACGTACAAGTTTCTTTTTTCCCCTCCTGTTYCTTGACACAGTGGTCTCTGGTTCTCCTCACTTACCTGAGAACATAAAACCTTTGGTAAAAATTCAGAAGCAAAAGTGATAACTTTTTAGAATAGGTAAAATAATTTATCAAATTTATGAAAGGAATACCAGGCTTGGATAGGTTGAGGCATCACCACAAAGAGTGACTTCATTTAGTTACACTTTAGTATCAAGGACTGTAGAACGAGAAATTGTTGAAAAAGCACTGTCAGAAGTTTCCCRTAGCCCCTACAGGGATGACTGGGGAAATTAACACATTAAGGGAAAAACAATCTCTCTCTGATCATGGATAAGATATTACAAAATCAGACTGGAAAAATCTCTCTCAAAGATGAACAAAAGGAAGYTAAATTAATTATTAGTAATAATGTAAAAACAACAAATTTTTAAAGGTGAGTAAAGTCACATTTCTTGTCTGAGAGAAGCTTTTAGATAGAATGCTCTAGCTTTCTAATGAAGAGAACAGTACTTATAGCTCAGTTTGCACTTGCTAAATTGCAAACACAATATTAAAAATCCCTCCAAAAGGGATGGACAATGCTTTTTAATGCATTGTGAGAGATATATTTTATCCTAAACTTTGATATGAATGTAATAGCTTTAGAGTGTTGACTGTGGAAAATGACATTTGAGAGTGCTGAACAATCAGTTAGGAATAAAGATCAGAGCTGTCTGAGGGAAAAGAAGTTCTCTGTTGATGGTAAACTCATTCACTGTGAGCTCTCTCTCATCCTTTCCAAATATTCTCTACAGGAGGAAAAAACAGGCTTTGAAAATATTGTTTCCTGTTATTGCTTTCCTTTTAAGTCCTCTGAGTGAGGTTAGTGGAGTTTACTATGATTCTCTACAGCAGGATGTGAATCTCTCTCTTCTTTTTATTTTTTTTTTTTTCATTTTGATTTGCTTTGTTTTCTTTTACAGATAGAGTACAGATAGTCTTCAGAAAAGGACTAATGGACATTTTAATATGTGTTTCCAATTGTATAAGCAGCGGACCAGAAAATATGTCTACACTGTCCTCTACATTTTGTGCTAAAATACAGAATGCTTATTTCTATGTATAGTCACACTCTATGATAATAGAAGAATTAACATGCAGTTACATATTTTTTTTTTATAAAACAGGTTTCTGTTTCATTTTAAAAGCAACATTTTATTGCTAAGTTACCTTCAGCTTCTCTAGTTGTCCTTTTGCCTCCAGCTCACACTGATATTTCTGAAGGTGCTGACCGAGAGTGAAGAATCCTTTGGTAAGAATAGTCACACACTTAGAGGCTCTCTGAGTCCAATTTAACTTGAGCTTTTTCTCAAAGAAGCTTTTCATTCTGGTTGAGGAACAAGCAATTGAAAGACATTAATTTGCCTAACCAAAATATATATGTAATTTATATATACATATATATGTATATATAAAACATGGACACTGAAATAAGCACCCATGAAATAAATGACACATGAAATAAAGTCTTATCCTGACAAACCTCTGAAGCCTCCTACCCTGTTCCTTCCCTTCATTTCTTCAGGTATATATATAATCACAAAATTCATATCTGGATGCTTAGACTGCAGAACTAACTTTAATTTACAATTAGAGAACATAGCTGCACAAAGATTAGGCTAAAATTACTAAGTGCTCACTCATTGTGGAATCTCACTGGGAACCCAAGGAACGTCTCAGTGAGCATCCTGGTGTAGCTTGTGATATCCAGAACCTGTTTGTAGTTCTAGCCCAAATAAGCTGCCCAGCATCATATAGGAAATGGTGAATTTACAGAGAGAATCCAGGTTGACTGAGTGGCATTATATCTCCTCACACAGAAAATCAGATCTTTTTCTTCTCTACAATTCCTTTCTTTGCCTCTCTTCCTAACTATGATTCAACATCTCCAATATATGACATAGATATCTTATATCTTATTTTACTCTTTACTGAATGGCTAACATTCACTCCATGTGTACTGGATGAAACAAAGTTCCTATAGGATAAAATGCTATGGTGACATTTCCTTGCTGCCGCACATGCTTAAAATGACAGATTAATTAAGATTATATCAGAAGGCAATAAATGCAAACAACCAAATAATTTACTAATTTACTTGGTTTTCATCTATAGARTTCTTCTAATATATTTTAAGAACCATTCTAGCTGTTATTGAAAAATAATATTAAAATAGGTTATTTTTTGAGAGAGAGAGGACCTTTCAAATATTCACTTATATTCCCATATTTTTGCTGWTTAACTAATAGTACAACTGCCAGTATTCTTCACTTTTTTCCTTCTTCGTCAAACAGAAATGCAAGATGTTGGTTAGTCATTACTATCATAAAGAAAATTGATTYTTAAGACCTCAGAATCAGTTGCTGGTTAAATGGAGAACTATGCTCTATTTTCTTCGGCCTCCTGCATCCATTTTGTATTGGTTGCTCTAGCTGGAGCAACCTGTTTCTGTCTATATCCCAAAAAAATGTTCTTTAAGAACTTCAGATCTTCACAGTTTTAAATCTTATATACACTGTGTAAAACACATAGTCATTCTGAAAGCAAAAACTGCCAGACAAATATAGCCATATATATCAGATATCATGTCTTAGCTGTAGGAAAAAAAAGACAGTTCTCAAAAATATGATGGTACAAGGTAATTTTGTTTTTTTTAACATAATCAAAATTACTGATTAACAAGGGKTTTTTTTGTCTACTTACATTATTTATTTATTTATTTAATATAGCTCTCTCAGTGGTGATACCTGAAGCTTAAAGAAGGTACAAATCATCTAGCAGAGGACGTCATCTATCTTGACTTCAGCAAAGCTTTTGRCACTGTCCCTCACAGCATCTTCTTGGGCAAGCTCCAGAAGTGTGGGTTAGACGGGTGGACAGTGAGGTGGATTAGGAATTGGCTGCATGGCAGAGCTCAGAGGGTGGTAATCAGTGGTGCTGAGTCCAGCTGGAGGCCTGTGGTTAGTGCTGTCCCCCAGGGCTCAGTCSTYRGTCCAGTCCTGTTCAATTTATTSATTAACGACCTGGATGAAGGGATGGAGTGCTCCCTCAGCAAGTTTGCTGATGATACCAAGCTGGGAGGAATAGCTGACAGCCCTGAGGGCTGCGCTGCCATCCAGAGGGACCTGGACAGACTGGACAGCTGGGCGGCGAGTAACCTCATGAAGTTCAACAAGGGCAAGTGTAGGGTCCTGCACCTGGGGAGGAATAACCCTAGACATGCCTACAGGCTGGGGACCGACCTCCTGGAGAGCAGCTCTGTAGAGAGGGTCCTGGTTATCATGGTGGACGACAAGTTGACCATGAGGCAGCAATGTGCCCTCATGGCCAAGAAGGCCAATGGGATCCTGGGGTGCATTAAGAAGVGCRTYTCYAGCAGGTSGAGGGAGGTGATTCTGCCCCTCTACTCAGCCCTGGTGAGGCCGCACCTCGAGTACTGTGTGCAGTTCTGGGCTCCCCAGTACAAGAGGGATGTGRAGCTSCTGGAGAGAGTCCAGCACAGGGCTACAAAGATTATTAAGAACTTGGAACATCTGCCCTATGAGGAAAGGCTGAGAGAGCTGGGCCTGTTCAGCCTGGAGAAGAGAAGGCTGAGAGAGGACCTCATCAGTGTCTATAAGCACCTTAAGGGAGGGAACGGGGAGRATGAGGCTGGCCTCTTCTCAGTTGTGGTCAGAGATAGGACTAGAGGAAAYGATCACAAATTGAGGCATAAAAAGTTCCACGGGAACTTAAGAAAGAATTTCTTAACAGTAAGGGTGACAGAGCACTGGAACAGGCTGCCCAGAGAGGTGGTGGAGTCTCCTTCTCTGGAGATCTTCMAAACCTGCTTGGACACCACCCTGTGCCACATGCTCTAGGAGACCCTGKGTGTGCAGGGGGTTTGGACTAGATGACCTCTAGAGGTCCCTTCTGACCTTAAGCATTCTATAATTCTATGATTCTATACAGTCTGCAGCTAATGTTCTGTTACTGAAGATTCCTGCCCAAATAATTAAAGTTTCGACATAAATGAGAAAAGATGATGGGAAGTGTCTGGTAACCTAGCTAAATATATATCTAATTACAGACAGAGGTTATAGTTTTTCTCATAATGTACTTATATTCTTTACTAAATTAGTAGATTTTTACTTCATTCTTTTCAGCTATCTCTGTGTTTTATATAATCTGATCCTTTGTATGTTCTTTCTTCCTTCATCTACTTTGTTCTAGTCTTTGATGATCATATGGCAAAACCTGAGATATGGTGAATGATATAGATGATCAGTCCTTGAATGATCAGCCCTGACAGATCATGAAATGAAATTAAGATGGCTGTATTTATCCATTTTTTGACATTATACCCTAACAACAACAACAACAWAAGTTAAATAAATACGATTTCTAACTTCTTTTTCTAAAGCCATCATCCCATTTTGTCTTTTGGGAAATCTTCTGAATCACTTATTTTAAGGTGATTAATAACTTACACTTGACTTAGTTTTAATTATTTAGGCAAACTGGGTTTATTTAGGGTTTATTTAGGCAAACTGGACACTCATAAATCTATAGGTCCGGATGAGATGCACCYGAGAGTGCTGAGGGAACTGGAACGGGTTATTGCTGATGCGCTTTCCATCATTTTCAAGAGGTCGTAGAGAGCAGGGAAGGTGCCAGAGAACTGAAAGAGAGCTAACATCACTGCAGTCTTCAGAAAGGGAAAGAGGAGCCAGGGAACTACAGACCTGTCAGCCTTACCTCCGTCCCTGGAAAGGTGATGGAGCAGCTCGTCCTAGAGACCATCTCTAGGTATATCAAGGAAAAGAAGGTAATCAAGAGTAGTGGGTATGGATTCACCAAGAGGAAGTCGTGTTTGATGAACCTGATAGCTTTATATGATGGGATGGATGGATGGATGGATGGATGGATGGATGGATGGATGGATGGATGGATGGATGGATGAATGAGAAAGCCTTGGATGTTGCCTACCTTGACTTCAGCAAGGCTGAAGGTCTCCCATAACATCCCCATGGGGAAACTCCAGAAGTGTGGGTTAAATGAGTGGACAGTGAGGTGGATTGAAAACTGACTGGCTGGATGGCAGAGCTCAGAGGGTGGTCACAAACGGGGCCAAGTCTAGTTGGAGGCCTGTGGCCGGTGGTGTCCCCCAGAGGTCAGTGCTGGACCCAGGGCTGTTCAACTTGTTCATCAATGACTTGCACAAGGGCACAAAGTGCACCCTGAGCAAGTTCACTGATGACACCAAACTGGGTGGAGTGTTCGACACTCCAGAGGGCTGTGTTGGCATTCAGATGGACCTGGACAGACTGGAGAGTTGGGCGGAGAGGAACTTCATGAGGTTCAACAAGGACAAGTGCAGGGTCCTGCCCCGGGGGAGGAATAATCCAGGCAAAAATACAGACTGGGGGTTGCCCTGCTGGCAACGCTTGTCCTGATGCAGGTCAGAATCCCGTTGGTCTCCTTGGCCACAAGGCCACCTTCCTGACTCATGGTTAACTTGTTGTCAACCAGGATTCCCAGATTCCTCTCCTCTCCTGCCCTTCTCAGGTCTGGTGAGGCCACATCTGGAGTACTGGGTGCAGTTCTGGGCTCCTCAGGACAAGAGGAATGTGGAGCTTCTAGAGAGGGTTCAGCACAGAGCAACAAAGATGATTAAGGGACTGAAGCATCTCTCATATGAGCAAAGGCTAAACAAGCTGGGCTCGTTTAGCCTAGAGAAGAGAAGAATGAGGAGGAGTCTGATCAACACATACAAATACCTGGGAGGAGAATGGAGGGAGGAGGGGCCAAACTCCTCTCGGTGGTGGSCAGTAACAGGACAAGCAGTAAAGGGCATGAGTTGAAACGCAGGAAAGTCCATCTCCATGGGAGAAAGAACTTCTTTCCTGTGATGGTACCACAGCTCTGGAACAGGCTGCCCAGAGAGGCTGTGGAGTCTCCTTCTCTGGAGATCTTCCAAATCCGCCTGACTGCCACCCTGTGCCCTGTGGTCTGGGTGTCCCTGCTGGAGCAGGGGGGTTGGACTAGATGATCTCTAGAGGTCCCTTCCAACCTTAACTCTKCTGTGATTCTCTGATTYTGTTTTTATCTATCACTTGCTTTTCTTGAAAAATGTATTTCTACTCCTTTCAAAAAATATTTTCCTCATTTTTAATATTTCCAGTCAAAAACTTTATTRAAAAATATTACATCAGTTAGTAGTGTCTGTCAGAACATATGCTTGAAGCTTTCTTGGCAGCAGGTCATATAATCGTCATTCTCTGAATCATTGCCTGATTTAATGCACGTTCAGAGGTGCCAATATTCTGTCAAGAATGCATATTACAATGGTCGGCTTTTAAAACCATTTGAGGTAGTTCACGTGTTGAAATTATATGCAGAAAATCAACTAGCATTCTGGAGTCTTTTACTTGTAAAAAACCTTGTTGAGAAGTTTATGAATTCCCTATCACCATAAATTAGGGAGTTCTCATCAAAGCAATTTAGTAACATAGGAAAATGTTACCCCCACCTTCTACAAGCAAATTCAAGTACAGTGTTGAAGATACAGTTTTCAGATAAATTGGCCATTGTGACAGGAAACTGAGTTATCTCATGCTACATCTTTTTGTATAAAAAATAAATATATTTTCTACACCTACTTATACGTTCAATAATGTACTTGGATTTCAGTGGTGGCCAGCGATAGGACTAGAGGAAACAGCCACAAATTGAGGCATAAAAAGTTCGACGGGAACTTTAGAAAGAATTTCTTAACAGTGAGAGTGACAGAGCACTGGAACAGGCTGCCCAGAGTGGTGGAGTCTTCTTCTCTGGAGATCTTCAAAACCCGCTTGGACACCACCCTGTGCCACATGCTCTAGGAGACCCTGTGTGTGCAGGAGGGCTGGACTAGATCACCTCTAGAAGTCCCTTCCAACCTTAAGCATTCTATGATTCTATGATTTAAAATGCATACAGCCTTTTTGCTCACATGAGACCCTATGTCTCCAGATGGGACTGTACATAAGAAGAAATTAAAGCTCCCTTCGCCTATGAGAAGTTGATCACATTATTAGTTCATTTGAAATTCCATTGATTTGACAACTAACTCAAATCAAGTCTTTTTCAGACTTCTAAGAAACTTCAGCTTCACTCTACCTATATGTATTTGGATTGTTCCACTGGCCTATTGGCAAGGATCAGCATGTATCAGAAGTGGAGCATATTAGGGAGCAGCAAGAGCAGGGCTGCTCCCTAAGGGAGGACGTTCCAGGAGTCAAAGGCAGCCACCACACAAGCTGGACCTCACCAGCAGGGCATGGTCCCACAGCATCGGCAASAGGTGAGCAGAGAAGGTGGTGACAGCATTGGGTGCTAGTGACAGCCCTGAGGTTGTTGGGCAAGAGTCCAGCATCAGGGTCCATCCAGGGAGCACATCAAGATAGCACAGGRGTCAGTACAGTAAAGCTGAGATGGACACAAATGAAGCAGGAYATGAAAGTCTCAGCCTGAGCTGAAAGGGGGTCCTGGTGAAGCCCCCAGTAAGACTGTCTGGTGGAATTATTGGTGAACTCAGAGCCTTGAGAGAGGAAGAATCCAATTTCAGTGTGTGCTGAGGTAATTTTTGACTAATAGTTGCACTATTCTTCTTAAAAGCCTCATCAGTTGCTTTTTCAAAAGTTACAWTTTTAAATTACTTTTCCCAGAGTGGAGGGTCTCTGGTTTCCATTAACAAAAACATCAAAAACTATGTGCAGTAATCTAATCTGAGRAACAATAAGCAACCCAACACTGTTTCTTAATTCTACTGACCTGCAATAGCAAGGATTGCATTAATATCAGAACGACCATCCAATCTCCATCTCCAGGTCCCTCAAAATAAGGTCACAGGTTTGCTGAAGTTGGAGTTAGTGTAATGCAGGATCATAGAAATTGCTATGATTCAAATATCAAATTTTAGTGTTCATATTTTAGAYTTAGTGCTTTTCAATTTAAATAAATGTAAATACACAAAGTCCTTATTAAGTAAACTAAGAAATATACAAACTTACAAATGTTAAATAATACTTACGTGAGTGTACAAACTACCATTTATGTAATTAAATGTCTCTGTATTGTATTTTTTGACTCTAAAATCCTGAGATTCCATTTTGTATGCAGCAAAATCTATTTTATGGTGTCAGAAAGCCCAGTCWGCTTTTGATCTTCTTCCCTTTCTTTTCATTTTGCAGCAATGTGGCAGRCTACATAGTCTCTAACAATATATATRCACATACACATTTTTCATTTTGATTCACAGAGTAAATGAAATTACATTAGGTCTTATAAATATTGTCATCTAGATAGCAGCTTCATTAGAACTCATTATAAACATTRCTTTTATTATTTACAAGTTACTGTAAGGCTGACTACTGTTTGTTAACTTCCAGTAAAAAGTCTGCACACTTCATTATACGAAGACTGAACCTTAGAATTATATTGCACCAGGACCTGAATATGAAAAAGCAAGATTTCTAAATTGTTTTACATTTGCTAAAAGGTACAGCCTTATAACTACTACTACTAAAACTAACGCATGCAAACTCCATATGAATGAAAAGAAAAYTAACTGAAAAAATATAGGGAGAAATAAGTAATTAGAGATTAATAAAACATACCTCCAAAAGTCTCAAATAATCAGAGAGATATATTTCTTCAATACTACTAACATAATGTGTTATTAAAACTTACAATAAAGCCTAAAATTCCAGTCCAAGACAAGCATAAGACAAATGGAGGTAAAAGAYGGATGTTGCAATCTCTTTCACTCAGGAGACCAAACATTAGATAGCAATAATTTCTACAACAGTAGAAGATATCAGAAAATGTATTTGCAAAACTTCAGGAAATATTAAATGCAATTTTATAATAAGCTCGTGAGACTTCATCTGGAAAGTCCATAACRTTCATCTTCACTCTAAAAAGTGGACATGAAATTGGAAAAGAAGCCAAAAATGTTTCTTAGAATGCACAAGAAAATAAGATTGACTTTATAGACAGATTTGAAAAAGTATGACTTGTTTAGGTTACTAAAATGAAAGTCAGGATRTTGAGAAGAATTATGACTGTCTTTTAAGCAATCTAGGTTGAAATCTAAAGGAATGATTTTAACATCAGAAGAACAAGGTTCTAGAACAGTCTTCTAGYAGGCATAGTGGAGAGAGAGGACCTATATCTAATGTGTAGATGGCATGTTCCAGGCTTGCACACATATATCAAGAAGCCCAAGTTAAAGCCTGAGAGGTTACTCTATTGCTGCCACGATCCCTGCTGGTTCAGACTGTTCACTGGAGTCTCAGAAACAAGCCCTGATGAAAGGATGGATTAAACGCATGGGAAAACATTGCCTTTAATTGTCACACTACACTATAAATGCCTCAGAAATTAGAATRTGGCTTGTTGGAGGCTCTGCTCAACTCTTGATCTCTGCATTCATTTTCAGTGACATTCAAAACAGCTGACCCAATAAGGTGAGTTTTGACCCATGAAGAAAGTCATGGTACTTGTGTGCTGTAGTCTTCTTTTTTTCCATCAGTTCATTTTCATAATACATATTGCAGAGACTCTCTGCTCCTGATCCCTGAAATTTGGCAGAGTATAGATTTTTATAGAGCCAATCACCATGGTATCCCATCACTTCCTATATTTGGACATTTCAGCACTTGGCTTGATCAGRAGTATTCTTATAACTGGATATCCAGAACACTGTCAATAATCCTAYCACACTCATTTTTGCTGTGTAAAAATGGATACACAAATTGTCAGCCAGAAAAAAAATCAGGCTGCAGCAAGATGCTTATGTTGGTTGGTTATGTTTAAGCACCACATATCTTCCACAATCTTTTGCTGGAATTAAAAGAACAAATACAGACAATTATATATTCAATTTCAGAATATCTAGAACAATGTTAAATATAAGCTCAGAAGAAAATGTAGTCAGCTGTTGCCACTTGATTTTTCTTTGTGCTATGGCTTTATAAAAATAGGTTAATATTAAAAATAGTTTCCAATACAAAGAAAAAGTTGCTGAAGACAGATTTAAACTGAACAAAATAATCTCATCARTTATGCTAAGTATGTTAATTTTGCTTTTTAATCTTGAAGGAAAAGGTCATCAGGCAGATTTCATTCTGTTAATAGCTGCAGGATGACTGAGAATAAAATGAAAAGAGCTAAAGCAGCATCTGTGGTAAGCTTGGGAGCTATGTATATAACTCTGTGTAGGTCTGCACATTACCAGACAAGGTAACAGCTATATGGCTGAGTATAAAGTCAGGCATCAATATTCCTCTCTGCCTGTATTGCCTTCTATGCTAAAGAGAAGACTGGTTGAYTCTGTGAAAAGATTTTTTTCCTTCTTTTCGGGATCTTGCTGATGCTGAGGCCTTGCAGAGGTTGAGGAATGGGCAGAAATAATTTGAAATATACACAATTGAAATACATTAAAATATATTGAAATTGAAATATTGAAATGGCTCAAAAGGCCATGCTGTGTTGTTTGGTTAAACTGCCTTTCCCAACTGGACAGTGTTCTTTACAAGAGATAGGGCAGATAACAACTTTGTGGAAGAGTTTTTAAGCAATCCCTGTAAACTTAGACCAGGAAAGAAATTCAAAATACAAACCTGTCCATTTCTTAATTATTTTTCAAACATTTCCCCAGGAAAAGGATTACCTGTCTTTCTTATTGCAACTAGAATTATTCACTCAAGCTTTTGTTTCAGTAAAATTCTAGTCTAATTCAACAAATATTTTTTGAAAAGCCAGCTACCTGAGCATTACGAAAAGTGTAYATTTCATTATATATGAAGCTTCAATAGAAATATAGGCTATGTATGCAGATCATTCTCTTCCATCCACACACCAGGAGAGTACTACTTGATTGCATATACAGCCTGTGGCTGCATTCCATTTGCAATTTTTGTGAAAGCAAACTGTGCTTTCTCTRAGCCATACTTCTAATTGAATACTGTTATCCATAGACCATTGTATCATAGAGTCACAGAATGGTTGAGATTGGAAGTGATGTCAATATCATCTAGTGAAATGCTTCTGCTCAAGCAGGATCAAGTCCTGCAAAGGATCAAGTCCAGGTGGGTATCATATAGTTTGTATAAATGCAAAGTCTGGTCTGGAGAAAAGTATCATATACTATCATTGTTAATGAAGGACCAAGGTTCCCTCTTCTGCTCCTCTTGCATTAGAAGGCTAAGGTTACAGAACTTAAGGAAGTTCTTGCTACACAAAATAGTACAATTGAAGCATTCTAAAGATGACTACTTTACTAAAGGCTGATAAAAGCTTAGAAAAGTTTAAAAAACAATAAAATGGTTCCAAAAGGACTGTTTGGGATTGAGAGAAAAATAAAAGTCTGTAATTGGTGTGAGTGAGGAAAAATCTGTTCAAAACTTCTGATTTGACACTTTGCTGGTACATGCAATATCTTGAATAAAAAAAAAAAAAGTTCAATTGGTTATTTACAAATAAAAGCTGGAATTCTCRGAGATTTCCTTATCTTTTTTCCAAGTTTCCCTGTCTATGCAAGGACAAGATGAATATAATCAGCAAAAACAACATACTAGCTAGAGAACTGCTACAGGCAAAATGAAGTGTGGGCACTTTGCTGATCTGATGAGAAGACATACTCTTCAGGAAGTGTTTAAAAGAATAATAAAAATCCAGTTTAAATCATTTTGTGGTCAACATCCTAAATATGGACAAAAATGGATGAAGCATTTTTCTAACCTCATCCATAAGGCCCTGACCAAGTAAAGAGGAGGGGACTTTTGTTCCAACGAGATAGACTGAATTTGCTCAGAGATCTCCCTTCTATCAAGCTAGCTACCTGTTCTGAATGCTGTAGATAATCTTGCATTTTTTCCTTGAAGAATAGGTATGATTTCCGTAAGAAAGTTCATTTGATTATTTTCATTGACTGAAGAGTTCCAGGAAAACAGGCAAAAATGTCCTTTAAGACAAACAAAATATGTCATGACCATTTATACTCATATACATTAAGGACTCTTGATTCCTGATTCAGCTGGGGTGAAAGAGTTCCATAAACAACTTCAATTATTTTATTCACTGGTATATTCTATTCTCAAAGTCTATTTTTCTAGGACTTTTCAGAGTATCTCTAGCCATYGAATTATTGAATAAAAGAGCCTATATCTTCTTGTCTAGCATAATGCAGCCATTACACTCCTCTCCCACCGTCCCTGCCCTCCCTCTCCCTCATCCCCCCCAAAAAAAAGATCTATGTTAATATATTAAATTCTATTTGACCTGATTTTTGGTGTCTTAAGCATGACATTTAGTTATTTTTTTTCCCTACTAGATCCCCTCCCTATAGACCTGTTTCTTGAAGCTAGGGAGCCTGTTCGTGAATACCTGGTCCCAGGATCACCAGAAAAATTTAAACAGAAAAAGATACAGAATGCAATTCCACCAAGTTCTAAAAGAAAAATTAAGTTCACTACAAGATGTAGTGAAAAAATAGCAAATTAATTTTGTAAGAAGTTATAAGTAGCACATGTGGAAGTAGCCCAACTATTCATGTTGGGCTAAAAATTCAGAGAATTAAGGCAGCAGGAACAAATCCTATTTTCTGTCATGGAGCACCTGCAGGAAACTTCCCCTGAGTAGAGCAAGAGGCAATGGATCCAAAATGATGGGGTCTCACCCTTCACAAGCCTAGCTCCTTGTAAAAGTATGTTTTTCACATTTCCCAATAAACTGTAGGACCATCTTACATAAACTGATTAACTAAGATTTTTTGTTTTATAAGCGAAAAGTATTGAATTTTTTAAAAAATGCTCATTTTATGCATTTTTGTCTTACAAAACAGAGGGTGTATGAACCGTTATTAGAGTATCCAACTGATCAAAAGAAYGGGACTTGTATAGTGTAAGTGGTTGGTAGCAGTGTGCAAAAAACCTGACAGCAGTGGTAGCTGCCTGAGCCTTAAGGAAAATTCAGTAATGAATGAATTTCAATGTTTCTGCCCTGTTTTGTGTCTCCAGAATATATGAAATTGCTTCACTACCAACRCTGCAGTGGTAGCAAAGGTGGGAGAGGGACACAGCCTCTGACATACAACTCTCGCCTGCCCAGTCTGTACTCAGTGAGTACAGCACCATAGGGCTGTTTCTCTGCCAAGGTCACTGGTTTTATCTGCTGCCGGTGTTCACTCTTTTCATTTTCTTATGTACTCAATAGCACTAGTACTAAATAACTTTGCATTCCTAAAAGGCCTAGGAGGTCCTGGCACTTCATGGCATTTTAGACTGTTTGAAGGTATCACTGCAGTACTACATTAAGGCTGTGCTGTGGAGGGTATATGAATCATCTTGGGTAGTGCTTTCCAGCTCCAGAAGAAGACTATCACTTGCCACCCAGACATGACTGAATACTTGTAGCTTATCRTGTCTTGTGCAGCTGTTTTCCTTGTGAATTCAGACATATATAGCATTAACATGCAGGGACATCTTCCATTCACTACAAGTCAGTGGAAAAGCTTTCCTTTCGTTTTGAGAAACGTTGGGGGCACTTTTACATCAGTCAATTTTGGCCCTCTGGAATAATCAAAACCATTTTTAAATCCAATAARCTTGCTTGAAATTTATCTGTCTGCTAAAGGAATCTGCTGATATCGACTGCCTGATCATAGATTTTACAACTTTCCTCCTAAATTTTCTAATAAAATTTACATCTGCAGTGTATGATAAGGTTTTCATGCAGGCATTATAAGGTTTGTTTATAAAAAAGAATATGTACCAGAAGGAAAAAATCCATTCACTAAATTTGGGTCATAAAGCTAATTTATAGTAGCATTTGACTTTAACTTTTTATAGTTCCTTGTGTTGTGAGCTTCATCATTCCTGAGTAGATTCCTTTATTTGTTCATAAGAGCAAATAAAACTTTTCAAGTATTAACACAGRCAATACAGAAAAACTTCGGAAACTGAAATGTTTTGTTTTGCTTTGTTAAAAAAAAATCTACTACCTAGAATTTCTAGCCAGAATTGACTATTTTCTTCATTATGTTCCTGCATCAAAAATTACTCTTGATCTTCTCACAAGTTAATATACAATCAGACAACATTATTTACAGGCCYAAAGACAAATATATATGCAAAAATTAACTTTGTAGAAATGCCATTCAGCAGATATTTTGAGGTATTGCTCTAGAAACTCRCTTATCTTTTTTCTCACTGTAAAGGTGCATAGTTAATTTCACACATTTGACTCCCTTAAAGTTTTTCCAMATTTCGGTAAAAAAAATATTTTATTAATAACAAAAAATGCTAGCCTACAACATTTCTGCAGTTTACCAGTTCTGTCCACAACCTCTTAACTTCCAAATTGTTTACTTCAGTAGATTATTTCATACTTAAGCTAACAGCATAGGAAAACAAAGACCACGGGAAAGGCTATGTCAGATGAATCCTGATACTGTAATTTCAACRACAGACCCAAATATTGCTCATCTTCTGTTATAACTCAAATTTTGTGGTGTTTTTAAACATAATATCTTTTCAAAGAAACAGTATCATCAATACAAAATCTGTTGTATGTGATAAGTCTACATATTATCAAAACACACCAAGAATATCTGAGTAGATCATAATGCTGAGTATTAAATTTTGTATCTGTATCTCCACTCTATGGCTTGCCTTGTTGATACATCTGATAAGCTTGATAGCAACTTTATCAAGACATTGAAAACTAAAACATTTCAAATTACAAATATTTCTGGATATTTCACATAGCAATATAAAGGAGTGAAAAAAAGACAATTTTGCAAACACATCTTTCTCCTCCAAAAAAAAAAAAAAAACTTGCTTATTTATTGAGGATATGCCCTACGACCAAAGAATCTGAATGATTAAACTTCTGAAAAACTGGTGCCATGGCAAAAAAAAAAGTTCAGTGTAGAATTTCCTTTCATTTCAAATCCATTAACTTGTCAAAAACTCCTGAGTAGCAGGCTGAAATTCCAGTGCTAACAAGAGGATTTATGATCTAAGAGATCTCTAAACTAAGAGAAAAACATAGTTCACAGTGCAGGAGTTCCAGATAAAAGACATTGCTGTGGTCCTCGAAAGCAGGCCCTTTATATAATATATATGAGATAATAAATACAAATGCATCCCTCTCTTGAAATCTAGTACTACAGTGCTCATAAGCCATGAATAAGGCATGAGGAAAGTGTACATATGTTCATGGAGTGTTCACTGAAGTAAAGGTCAGAGTGTATAAAATCAGTCAATCAGCTGTTTCCTTTGATTTTCACAGGCTGTCCTTCAGATTCACAGATGTAGGATTCGAATTGTATACTGCTCTAAACTAYGGTCCACTGATCCTTATCATACTTCAGCTTTGCATTTTTCACGTGATATTAATATTTTATTCAGAATCATTCTTCATCACATGGACTTTACCTAACTTTACATACAAATAATTCCACTCTTTTTGAAGAACTATYCAAAGTGTGGATGCTTTTGTAGGATCAGGACTGTATTGTGTAATTTTTTGGCCCTATATTCCAGATTATAGGATATATATAGTCAGACTTTCAAGGTTTACATGCTGTCATAAGATATTATTTAAGATATTATTTCTTAAACTCTTATTAACAAAAACTGATGGGATGCTTTGGTGTACTGACACTTTGGGATTCATCTTGTGTCAGAAAAGAAATCCTAAAGCAATTGCAGTAAGCATTGACCATATGGAAAGCATTCAAGTAYGTCTACATCTACTTGGCTCAGCTATCAGTGTTTTCACTCTTACCTGTCATCCTTCTCAGGCTCCAGCTTCTCTATTTGTCTAGGAATGGTTCCCTGCCATAAACTTTTCTTTGGACTATCCAAAGCAAAAACTTATTTGTTTCCTTCTAGTGTGCTATATCTGCAAGAATGGGAGATCTCTTTAACATTTGTGACAAGAGCAGCTTCAAATATCTTGCAATTCAGAGCATAGAATTTCGACAAGATTCTTTTTTCTTCCCCTGCCTGAGGAAATAGGTCTAAACTCCTGAGGAACGTTTTTGCTTAAAAAGTTACACCAACTCTGTAGCAGTTTAAGAGCTAAAGAATAACTTTKAAAACTGACATATTTGATGAGGAAAAGGTACTAACAATATGCTTGAAATTTTATCTAAATAACATTCTACTTTTCATTTTCCTATAGGATTTAGTACTTTTCCATGGATGAAGAAGAGCATTCTTTGTAATTACTGAAAATTTCTAGATCTATCAAGGGAGAAATACAATGTGCTGAGTGCAAAACAACAATTAGGATTGATGTAATACAGATAAAGAATGAAATTAATCACCCTGACTCTTTTGTTTTGTTTGTGTGGTATATATATATATATATAAAACAATATATAAAGCAACGCTTTATTGCCATTTGAGTGTTTCTTGAGTTCAAAATTTGCTAAATTTGTTCCTTAATTATAACCATAATACATGGAAGTATTTTTATTTGTATGAATGAGCATTCTTGAACTGTGTGCCCTGCATCGTTTATGAGACTTTGATCTCTTCTAGGGCAAGATCTATCAAATGTAGAGATAACATCAAAAATAGCACTCATTTTCTCTTATTTTTCCCCATTTATGAGTCAACAAAACCAAGATTTTCTAATTTTGATGATTATAAAGGGTAGTTCTAGTGTTGCCAATTTCTAAGCAGAAACAAGACAAGAAATAATGGCAATTATCTATATTCAGATGTTATAAACTATCACAACAATACAATTTCCAGAGAGCTACTAGTAGAAATTACCCCACATATACTTGTATGCATTCACCTCAGAAGACGACATATATTAGGTTGTTTTTATTTTGCAAGGTCCTGTTTTTAAAATTTAAAATCTTTGACAGAATTTTTATTAGCAAACCACTAAGTCAATTGACAATGGTATAACCTGGCTATGGGTCAGGGAGGCAATAACTAGGCTTGTATTGGCTTTTTGGAACAGCTGCCTTCTCAATTTGAAATCACATATTTTATCAAGACRGGGACAAAGACTTATACTAAGGATTCAAGCTTGGAAATAAATCTCGTAGCTAAAATGACTTCCTCACAGTGGTAGGCCACACAATATCAATGGAATAAAATACTAGGAATAGAAGGATTAAAATAATACATCAATCTGATTGCTAATAAGAATTGTACTTTTTTTTTTCTTTTTCTGTGTCATCTAATTCTCAATCTAATTCTGATTTAAAGTCTTTAAATTAAGGGTATTTTTATTCCTATAGGTCAAGATTCTCAACCAGTTCTCAATTACACTGTCAAAACTCATATCTTCAGGTAGTTTCAATAGTGGGTCTTGAACTAAAAATATAAAATATTTTACTAAAAGAGCTAAATGTACCTATAGTTTCCCCATTATTCTCTAAATACTAAGTGTGTTTCAGAAAGCATTATTTGTAAAAATACTCTATAGTTGATTGAATAATTATTATTTTATATATTTTTAAAAATCTAGATAAACTATTTAGGTATAACAAATTTTCAGATGTTCTGACTCCTCCTTTGCTCTATAGCAATTCTCTCTACTTCTTCCAGTGAACTACARATTCTTTACCCAGACTCTGTCCTACAAAATTTTACTGTTGTGTATAACTAGGACTTCTACTTTCCTATCAAAACAGGGTTTCAGAACCTTTCTGTAAGTTCTCTCTAACAGGGTAAACTTCATCTTTGGGAAAAAACTTCTAAAATCTTTGACTGAAGATCTGTAAATTAGGTGTGTGCTGTTACTAGATACTGACGTGGCAAGCACCTTTCTGAAGAAAACTGCTTCTTATTGATGAAAAAAGCAACATATTTCCTATATGTTCTATCTCTCATTCTCAAAGATTTTGTTTTTATTTTAGTGAAACTTTAGTCATATCTTACATAACTATGAAGGATTCATATTTCCATATAGGTAGATACCAATGTGGTTAAAAAAAAAAAAATGACCATTGTGAGTAAAAAATAAGAAAAGATGAGTAAGGTTTCTAATTCAAGTTTGGACTAAGCAATCATGAGACATATGACCTAATGTTTTCCATGTGTAATTGCCTGTTGTTACCTTGTTGGGGTTGAAATAACTTTTCAACTTCTCACTAAGTATTACACTACAGAAGAACAAAAACTCTCTGTTAAAAGGCTGTTAAGATTTTAAAGTCAAGTGCTTAGAAGTGTGAAAATCATGGAACTAGAGTTGTATCTCAGATTTTTAATTTGCTGCTTTTTATACATACATTATTTATGATAATCTGCCAGTACAAAATCATGTTGAATACTTTCCACATGATCCTGACTCAGTGTGTAATCACTACRCGAGTGAGTAAATATTCAGTGGCAAGCATCAACCAAGCTTTTCCTACAAGAATCTTTATGGAAATGAAGAGATYTGATGAATATGGTTCAATGATGCTACTAATATCAGGAAACACTGAATTTTAAATTTTCTCCTGCATTAAGTRCCCTTGAATACATGTAAAATTTATTTGTAAGATCAATCAAGCATCCTTTTTCTAGGCTGCTGAATCCTTCCTGGACAGTACTATAGACTAAATTCCAAAAATGTCTGTAGCATGAACTTAGAAATTCTAGTTATCACTTCAAAGTTCAMTCTATGAACCTACACAAATCCTTAATTTAAAAATGAAGGAATTATTGAAAAAAAAAAAAGCAGTGAGCAAAATTTCCACAAATCTTTCTGGTACGTAAAACATAATGACAGATTTATGTGCTAACAACTGTATTTCTATATTGTATCATGATGTACTAAATATGTTCCTATTGATTTTTAAGTTTATGTAATATGCCACACTGCATCACAAGTTTTCTTATGGGCTTTTCTTTTTTTAACATTCTTTACATATCATTAAGTGATTAACGGAAAGCTAATAAGCTSTCACACAGAAGCACACATATACAAATGTACAGAGGAATTACACATATCTGATAATGTCTAAGTTTTACCCTGGCAATGTTCTTGTAGCACTACTCATATCTTGTTCTCTCAGTAGAATGACAATCGCTTATGTAGTGTCCTTTTAATACAGTTGTTTGACAAARATAAAGTTGTAAGATGTATCTTTTTTTGATTATGTTTGTTCTCAATCTGATTAAACCAACAGTTCTAGTTTGACTAGACTAGTGGATTCCTTTTTTTTTTTTTCTTATCAGATATACATAAGTATATAGTGCATAAGGGCATTTACAAGCACATTTTCCTATTGGGTATGCCAACAAAAKTCTTAAAAGACTAATTTCACTTTGTGAAACCTGTTAGACATCATAAGTGAAGAATTTCACACAAGAATTTTTCATACTACCAGAAGTCATGCATATTTTAAAATTATTAAATTTTAATTAAACCTTTTCATAAATGTCTGGTTAAAGACCAAATACAAAATGTGGGAAAGTTAAAAAGGAAGGTCCAATTTTCCAACTGTCTAGTAAGAGATAATTGTCAGTATTAATCTGGAGGCATAAATTAATCTGGAGGAATTCTGGAGGAATCTGGAGGAAATAATATGAAGGAATAAGTCATTCTATATTTTCAATGTCTTCCAGTGTTGCTTGAGTATTTCTTTGAATATCATTATAAAGAAAACCACATATTGATTGATATGTTTGGTTTTGTCCATGCTACTGTCCTAGGAACTTTTGATTTAGGTTGGATGCCAAAGCAAACTCTTTTTTGTAGCTTTGATTCCATGAYTTCTACTCAATATGAGAGGTGGATTTCAGAGCGTTCTCGATCTTCATGTATAGGGATGTATAGGGATACATATGTATAGGGATATCTGTGTTTCAGGTGTCAGATATTTTTTAAAATAACTTGGTTCTCTAACCCACATAGGAGTCACAAAAAAACTCGCCAACATACACCAGGGCAGTCACTGCTGATTCTACCCTTGTTATCATAAACCTATGGAAATATTGTCAAAGTAACATGGCCTTAGTAAAGTAGTTTCAATCAGCTACTTCAAAAAGTAGTTCAAACCACTGTTTGCTACAGATCATTAAGAAACTAGTTAACAGACTATTTAACTATGATGCTAATGTAAATTTTCCATGACAGTAGTCGCTGGTATGAGGCTGACAAATGATAATGCCATTGCAGCATGTCCTCAGAGTTCAGGAATTATTTCCACATTCATGAGTGTGCATGGCTGGAATCCTACCTGATTTGAACATAAAAATTTTCAGTAAAGCCCATACATGCAATRTATGTCAAATGCATGTGCTGCATGAATACATTATAACTACTCTAAAGWAATAATTTATTCAGCTTTCACTCACTTGGGGTCTTATACTGTGTGATGTCCCTCCTACACAAGATTCTTCCCGAAATGTTACATTATTACACTATTGATTTCACTCCTTACCTTACCTTACTAGATAATGCAATAAGAAGAAAATGTTTTAAGACAAAAAATTGAATGCCTTACAAAGAATTGCAATATCCTGTCTTTAAAAGTATCCTGCCTAACTATGCAAAACAGCCTATTGTTAGTTTAAACAACACCAAACCTGTGTATTTTTTGAAGTTCTGAGAAACACAGAAGCATAATTGCTTGATTATTATTCTTTAAAGAAGCTTTTACATCCTCTAAATTATTTGAAAAGACAACATTTGGGTTTTAGTAATTAAGGCAAAATAACTAACATTTCTAAACAAGTTTGATATAGTAAAGAATCCAGGATGTTATTAAATTTACCTTCAAGTGCATAAGGAAACAACCATCTCTACATCTGCAGTGATTATACAGAAGCAGMTATGGACATAGTCTCAGGAAAGAGGACACTCTCTCTTTAAAAAGATGGATAATAAATAATACAGATAATACAGGATCATGGAATTTCAGGTCCCAAGGACCTCTAGAGATCATCTAGTCCAGCCCCCTGCTGCAGCAGGGACACCCAGAGCACGGGGCACAGGGTGGCAGCCAGGCAGGTTTGGAAGATCTCCAGAGAAGGAGACTCCACAGCCTCTATGGGCAGCCTGTTCCACGGCTCTGGCACCCTCACAGGAAAGAAGTTCTTCCTCTCATGGACATGGAACTGCCTGTGTTTCAACTAGTGCAATTCCCCCTTGTCCTGTCACTGGCCACCACCAAGAAGAGTTTGGCCCCCTCCTCCTTGCATTCTCCCCTCAGGTATTTGTACATATTAATCAGCATAATCAATATAATCATRCTATCATTATATAACAATATTTAATAATCATAATATTATTATATAAGAATAGAGGATCCAAAGAAAGAAGAATGTTTCACCTACTATGGACTATGAAAAATGAAACTGGTTAGTTTACCATTTAGTGATCTTCCAAGCCCTTGAAGGAGAATAAAAACAGTCAATATGAATTTGTCAAGAACAACTATACCAAACTGAGCTAATTTCCTTCTTGAACACGAAAACTGGAATACTGGAATACTGGATAAAGGAGAAGAATAGATTTGCTATATATTGAGTTCAGTAAAGCTTTTTCTTAGAGAAAAATGGGTGAAATGTGGTCTAAATGAAAACATCATAAGGAGTGTAACTGCTTGAAAAATCCTTCTCAGAGAATAGTTATCAGCAGTTTCCTGCCAAATGGGATTTTCATTCAAGCTGGTTCCCTGAAAGATTACAGACCCTACTCTGTTCAATATTTTCATTAAATATATGCATTGTACTGTAAATRGGTAAAATTTGTAGATGAAGCCAAGATGTTTTAAAGCTATAGATTTACAGAAAAAAAGTATTAGAATCTAAAGTTGTCCTAATATAGGCATAATCCATGCTAAAAAATTAAATAAAGGTCAGAGTGCAATAACAAGGAAGGAGGAATGAAAACTACACACCAAATGATGAAAAGGTATCTAAGGAACTATACTACTGAAAGARGATCTGCAAGTTTTAGCTCGTAAGTGAAACAGAAACTAAACAGTGCAATATCATCATGATGGACGAAAAGAATTAATCTCATGTCAAAATTTCTGTAAGTAAGATACCGTTTGTGATCGCTTTGTTCTACACGTCCCCTGGGAAACTGCAGCAGAAGTAGTGTGAGCAGTTGCAGTGCGATACTTTGAAACTGTAGAAAAAAAAAATACAGGGGAAAAATAGCAAAAGTGCTCAGAAAGCATGATCTATGCAGAAATTTTGAAGAAATAATGTTTCTTTTAGTCTAGGCAAGTAAAGACTTGATAAATCTTCCACACTACAGAAGGTTGTTAATAAGAAAGAGTAGGATTGAGTGACCCCCACAGCTGCCAACTCTTCACCAGCAAAAAAGAGAAAGAACAGTGTTTAACTTGCAGTAAAGACTATATAGGTCAAATACTGAGAAAATTCAGACCAAAAAATAAAAAAAAAGGCTTGAATAGGCTAGGCTTGGAAAGTCTTTTAGTAGAAATTTCAAAACACACACCATACAAAAATCTGTGTGGGAAGCGCTATTGTATTTGATCCTTCCTCTGTGTCAGGGGACTGGACAATGTAACCTTTGGAAATCTATTCCAACCCTGTATTTCTAATTCAATGACCACATGATGTGCTTTAGCAAGAAGCATCTATGGATTTTTTTTTTTTTAAAGAGTGCTCTAAGTGCCGTAAGGTTAGATAATTTTGCCCTTACACAAAGCAATGCTTTCTTCCTCCAAAGGCACTCCTGTTTCACTTGTGCCTGCTCACAGATTACACGTTCTTGAAAAGAAAATTTTTTAAAAAAAAAATCTTTTTTTTTAATAATTTTTATAAATTCTCATGTCTGCATGAAAAATTAGCACAAAATCTGACCTGTTTTAAATTACATTTGGATAATACACTTTTCCTAGCTCCACAGAGTATAAACCACTGCTTTGGCCAGTAATATAGCAGACATACCCACCTTCCTAATGATTTGGAAAACTTACCCTCATTGTACCTTTTTAAAGAAGTATTAATCGGATAGAAATAGATACTAAGTGACTATTGCTATAATTGAAGAAACATATATCTTTGAATAAATACTAGGTCTACTCAGAATATTTAAGGCATTAAAGGTTGTTCTAATTTCCTGGGAAAACAGCTTCTAGTAGTACAAACGCATAGCACATGGCTTCAGCCCAATGGCAGCAATTAGCTAATCCACAGCTTTTGCCAGTGTGGGGAGAAAGTGATGGAGTCTGGCTAGAGCTCAGGCAAACAGACAGATTTATTGGAGGTAAAGTTTAGTCCTTCCAGCAAGAATAACAGAAGTGTGAGTACAGAAAGGCCAAAAACATGGGCTGAAAATGCATCTTCAAATGCAGGCAATATTAGTTCTAATTAATGTGGAAAATAAGGAAAAAATAGAGTCTGTCTGTCATAAGAGAAGCACTAGATTGTTAGACTTTTTTTTTCTTTTTCTTTTTTTTTTTTCCCCCCTAGATATTGGAGCTTTAGGTAACTATCAGATGTTTTGATATAAGAGCAAGGACAGCTAGCATGGTGGCAYGATTTTTCACTTGCAGATTTGGTTCAGTTCTCTACTGTCAAAGATAAGACCAGATCATAGGACACAGGTGGAAACCAACTATTGGCAATAAACTTTACTAAAACTGAATTTCAATGAGCAATTCAGTGTGTCAAAGTGCAGTTACATTCTAGAAATCTGATTTTATAGAAACTGGGCTGGTTTCTTTGTTATTATGTTTGACTTTGCTATCAAATTTGTCTCACTTTATAAGCTAGAAGATAGAGTGGAGACTTTTACACCGGCAGCTCAGTGGTTTCTCCTTTCTCTCTCTTCCCTTAAGGCTGGAATTCAAAATTGTCCCTTTTGTTCATCTGGCATCATCAATATCAATACTTCTGCAGCTGGAGAGAAGGTGGCAATTCTCCAGCACTGTTGCATGAGCCAAGGAGAATCCAGCATGAGGGTGGCTGTGCTAGGGAGGTGAGTGGGAGAAGTAAACTAAAAATGACCACAGGGGGGGAAAAAAAAAAAAAGTGAACAAATTTTCAAAGGCAATTATAATTAGGTGCTGCTGTTTCAGGTAATAAACAGATGCTGGTTTCTATGCTGCTCTGACTATTTCCAAAGTCTGCCGCTTAGATTATGTCACAGGGGCTGTGGCAAGAGGTGTTTTAAGGAGAACAGACTAGAAAATGAAAAGTATTCTCCATCAATGTTTGAATGTTTGGCAAATAAAAGTGTTGGGATTTTTTTAAAGAGGAAAAAAATCTAGAATTGGATTGGAGAGTCTATGATATTTTCATATGTATTTTTTTCTTTGTTTCCTCAATATAATCCAAGGAGTGGTTTTTTCTATTATTATTATTTGAAAAAATAAATATTTGGGGAAAAGCTATTTATTTTCATAATAATTCAGATGTCAAATATTTCCCATTATTGAGCTCCAGTTTCTGTCTTCTGATAATTTTCTTCCAATTCCTTCCTATCTTATTATACACTAAAATTCAGTTGCATTGCAAAGTGCTCAACTCTAAAGGCATTTTTTGTTTGTGTCTGTTTGTTTCCTTGTGCTTAGAAGACTAGAATTAGTATCTTACAGTTAAAAAGGCAACATCTAAATGACTCCAAAATTCAGGAGGGCTGTATACATGCCCCYGATTGTATCCGTAGTAGATACATCTTCTTTGTTATGGATACCCTCTATCCTCACTTTCATGGAACGAGTAGGTTGGCAGGTCACTGGGGTCACCAGTCAGAGAGCTCAAACACACTCAAAGGAATCCTTTCTTCACTACCTTTGATAACCATTCAAAAAGAATAAGTATAAAATCTGAAAGATAATGCACCTATTTTCAACAGCATTTCATGTAATCAGAATGACAGTCTGTCTAACTCATACATACCTAGAAGACTAGCAATAACTCATRTCTGTTTAACACTGTGGATCCAAGTATTATTAGAAGTGATAGGCAGAAACCAGTGCTAGCAAGAGTTGGCATTTTTTCACTATATAAACACATCCAGATGGGCTCAGGTGGGATGCATCTAAGTTGGTGTGTTTTTCTGACACACCCACCTCTAACTGAGGAGGAAATGGTCCTGTCCTTCAGAACTGGCAAKGAGTATCCATGCATGCGTAATGCCTGGCATTCACTGCTGAATATGCTCTACTTAGGCAAGAATCTTCAAACATTCATGCTTTGTCTGGTACATCCCATGATGCAGCTCAGGTTATAAATCTGGGCCAGAAGAAACCTGTTATGCCATTAAAAATGTAACAAAGATGAGATCAAATTTAAAGGGCGTGGATTCCAATTTTGCACCAAATTTTCAGAGACYTAACCTGTCTGTGAAGTATTGCAGAAGGATCTCACAATATTAATTGATTGAACAAAAAAAAGGCAGAATAAATTCATTTTTAAAAAATGCAAAGCAATGTACATGGGAAAAATAACCTTAACTACACATACACTCTAAATTATCTGTTACCACTCAGGAGAGAGAATTTGAAGTCACTGTGGATAGTTTMCCGAAAATATTGTATGCACACTTARAAGGAAATGGCATTTTAGGAACTACTAGGAAAGGAAATGAGTGAAATAGAAAACAGTCTTATACCTGAAAAATGTGTCCTACTCTATGTGTTCTATTTTTCAGAAAGCCATAAGAARTAGAGAGAAGGGTGGTAAGAATGAGGAATACATAATAGAATACAGGAGGACAGAATATATGAAACAGGATTCTGTACCTTGGACAAGATGTGATTGAACAGTGATAAAAAATRTGGATGATATGGTATGGTAAAATATTTTTACTGCTTTCTTTTGTATGTAAGGCAATGCTAAAGAAGGCTTGAAACAAATTAAACTAATTTTTCCAAATGAGATTAGAGAGCTGTTATGGAGCTGTCCACAATGTTTTAGACACCAAAGTATAAAATATGTTTGAAATGAGCTGCATAAATATATAGAAATCTTGCTCCTAAGCAATCCTTCAACCCAAGGATCTCTATGAAATCTTTTATTTAAAGCACTRGTTGCCAGAAACTGTGAACATTCTTCAAGGAAGGATGTCTCCAAAGACCCTTCATGTTTGAAAGAAGGACTGCTCAGCTGCTTATATTACTCCTGAACAGCACACTCTCACTTAGTGTTGGACATAGAATACTGCTCTAAAGTGGCCTTTGATCTAACTTAATACGGCAATTCTAAATGAGATCAGTGTTGCCATATTTCCTAAAGCTAAAATGAAGAATTGTGTGGGTGTGCTTGAAAGAATAATAAGGATTTAACTATCTACAGGATGTTCACTGTAATGTCAACAGACACTCTCCTTTCCTGGTCAAGGTCACTTAGCATATCACTGCCATTTCTCACAACCAACAAATTTTCCAAAGTGTGATRTTAGCATACGATATGGTGGAATGTAATGAGAGCAGTGGATGAATATATCCAAAGCCAAATGAATTGTACAACACTTGTYTTAGTAGAAATGTAACACTCTATAACGCTCTTAATGAGAAGCATGATTAAAAATAATTACTTGTTCTGTCTACCCTAGCATTTAGATGAATGAAGATTAAGTCAATAAGAGCAAAACATGAGAAAAAAAAAACAACTATAAAGTAATTTCAGAAAGTATATTGCCACGGAAAGGAAACTGTTTCTTCTTTTGGGGCACTGGCAATCTACTCAATGCTGGTATCTCTTCAAAAGGTGATGTCAAACAACGCCAAAAGGATGGAGTGTAAGAAATAGATTATTTGTATTTTTTTTTAATTTTTATTGCCTAGAAGTGTAAAGTACTTCAGAGAAGACATATCTTTGTCTCAGAGTTTACAGTCTAATGGATCTACTTGACAGATATGTGAGCTTCAACATATCACAAGGCAAGAAAGGACTAGGAAAGGACAGGGTGCATGGTGAGTTGTTTTCTCCATAATTTCCTCATTCCTGAAGAATTTCCAGTGAGCACACAGTGAAAACTGCAGCAAAAATTGTATTTCATATGTAAGAACGCATTTGAACCAAGCGCATGCTCACCTGACCAAGACAACAGCCAATAGTTTCCGATCTTTGCTGTAGAGAAATTACATCTTATCGGCGCATCTTCTGCAGTAGAGTTCATTCAGGTGCAGCAACAGACAACCTCTCAGCTCCTGCTCTAAAGAGTCTTCTCTAGCGGTGACCTCTGTGCAAGACCAATAAGTGCTGTTACGTGCCCTAAGGCACAAACCCAGCGGTCTCTCTCCAAACCCCCTCTCGCCTATTTCCCTCCTCACTCTTTATATATTCTGTAAAATAATTTTCAACCATATCTTTATTTCTCTGAGATTTCTGGAYTTGCTGTCATTGCAGGTCTCAGAGACCTGCCCTTCATCACCTGCCACAACCTTCTTGCACTGCRCAGGAGGTGCCAGGGGAGGCAAGTCCCCCGATCCCCAACTCCAAAGCTGCTTTTTGCAGCGGCCTTCTGACAGCCATCAGTAACACCTGCGAACGCTCCCTGTTGGCCCCGCTTTGCTCRGCACTGGGATGCAGTGAGTAGCACGCGTCAGTATAAAGTTTATCTCCCCTCTCCATCCTCCCAGACTTAATCTTGATCACATCCCTTTGCCTTTACTGGCTCCAGTTTTACTTACAGATAAACATTCTGATCAATTACTTGATCATCATCTCTTCATTTCTCCAAACTTTCCTCAAATGGGATTCTTTTCCCCCTTTGACACTTCAATTTTTCTCTCTTTTGCCTTGTGTCTCTTGGACAAGGTTGCTGCAGTGGCCTCTTCCCTCTTCTTTCCTCTACTTTCCAGTATGGATCATGATCTCATGATCATTTTATTCCATTTTATTTCCACGCTGGAAAGTAGAGGAATAAAATGATCATGAGATCATGATCATGAGATCTCCAAGCAGGTGGAGTGTCAAACAGAAGAAGGGATTATCTCCAGKCACAGCACTAAGCGATAGTGTCCCTGGAAGGCTGTCATCTTTGACAGCCAACATTAGAAACTGAAGCTAGAAAAATGTACATTTTAACAAATGAGAGTAGGTAACAACTGGGACAATTTACCACAGAAGTGATGGATTTCTTGTCTCTTTAAGTCTTTAAATCAAGATCAGGTGTTTCAATAAAATATACATTCCACCTCCAACTGAAGTTACAGACTTGATTCAGGAATTTCTGGGTAGGACTCTGCCAGACTAGACTCAAGGATCTTATGAAAAAAGTTCCTTCAGACCCTTTCAAATTAATTTTAAGTGAATACATTACCATTCTATTTAAAAAAGCTATTACCATACTCCTCAATTCAGCTGAAAGCCAATAGTTTTCTGTGGCACTGTAACAGACATATCTGAACTCCTGCTATACAGATTATGCATGAACACACGTGACTATACTGTGAAATAAATGTGTGTTTTACCTGTTTCCTAATTCATTAGCTGAAGAACCATTCAGCTATTACAGAATGGAAGTTCTGTATGAATGTAAATACAGATTTACAAAGTCAAAATTATAAACGCATGAGGATGGAGGAAAGGCAGAACTGGACTTTGATGAGAATTTAGGGACATGAAGGAACACCTGAYAGAGAAGAAAGAGGAGAAAGAAACTGAAGAGCAAAAGAAAAGGTCAAAAGAAGCCATGGGTAAGCAATGTGAAGCATAAGGAAGACTGCAAGTTCAGCAGAAGGAAAGGAATATGTGGAGGGAGAGTAAAAGGAAGCAGAAGACTTACTGAAAAATAAATGCTCCTAAAGAATCAGTGTATCTGCCAGCAATCTGCAAAGAAGTCTTTCAAAGACTAACATTTGCAGGATCTTTGCAAACACAAACGTACAGATACACGAGAGTCATACACGCATATGTGGATATGTTTGCATATATCTGTTTCAGTGTTCTTTGCTTGTTCTTCTGGTTATACGGTCGATGCCGAGGAACTCAGAGTCATTCCTCAGAAAACACTACCACCCTCTGCAGCAGGGAAAGCAGGTGTCTCTGTCTCCAGCACAGGAGAACTTGGGGGCATGGAATACATTAAACGGCTAAGAAAGCAAAACTGTCTCTGGTCACAMGCGAAAAACAGGCAGAGAACGACATAATTATAAAATTAAAAACCTTAAAAATCAATAATCTTCCATATTCACAATTARCATTTTAAAATTAATTTACTGACACTCCAACCATTCCATATGAATGATAAAAAAGAAAAAAGGCATTCTCTGCAAACCGACATGTAAAAAGATCAAATCCCTCCTATAGCAGAGCCATTGTTAGATGATTTTATTCCTTATTKTTTACTATATATCTCTCTCTTAATTATTAATCGCAACAGCCCCAGACCTCTGTCAGCAGCACTGGGGAACTTCCGAGGTTTAGAAAGAAGACTGCAAAGCTACTAAAAAGAAGTGTCGAGCTACACATTATTTCCCTGCCTCAAAATAAAATAAAATAAAATAAAATAAAATAAAATAAAATAAAATAAAATAAAATAAAATAAAATAAAATAAAATAAAATAAAAATGCAGCGGAATGGTGAAGTTTTCCTGCTTTTCGCCCTCTTTTGGCACCAGTGCCCAAAGCGGCTGTGCTCGCCGCTCGTCCCTGCTGTTTCCCATCCTCTTCCTCCTGCGCTGCAAACCCGCGGCGGCGACACGAGTGTCCCCCGTCCCCAGGTGCGCGGGCGCCGCGGGGAGGGGGGGGCTCCCTCCAGCGCCGTCCCCGCGCTGCGCGGCCCCACGCGCCCTCTCCCCTCCACTAACAGCAATTGGCACCCAGGGGCCCCCGGCGCTGCGCGGGCGCGAGGAGGCGGCTCCGCGGCGGCTCCGCGGCGCGGGGAGGGGGCGCACGGCGCATGTGCGGTCCCGTCCGCGCCGCGCCGCGCCGCGCAGCGCCGCGTGTGTCCGCGCCGCGCCGCCACTGGCCGCTCCCCGCGCCGCCGGAGTCTCCACCATCTTCTGCATGGGCAGCCTCGGCGGGCGGACACAGCGCGCTCCGCCGGCTATGGAGACTGCGGGAAAAGCGCGGCGCGGCGGCAGGCACTGCTGAGGCGGCGGCCGGCGGCGGCGGCGAGCCAGCAAACACCCAAACAAAAACAGCGAAAAAGGAGGAAACCTCTGCTTTTCTCCCCTCCCTCTTCTTCTTTTTTTTTTTTTTTTTCCTCCCCGATTCTTGATTTTGCTCGTAGCCGCCTCGTCCTCGATGCCTCTCTGAGCAGCATCCAGCGAGCGAGCGGGAGAAGGCGAGACAGAGAGGCAAGAGAGAAGATGAGGATAACTGGCAGACAGCTGGTCTTGTTGTTTTCTGGCTTTTGGGGACTAGCAATGGGAGCTTTTCCTAGCAGTGTGCAAATAGGTAAGCGCTGCATTGGGCTGCGTGCGTCTGCCAGGGCTTGCGATCCTTTGCAAAGTGAGTTGGAGAGGCGGCTGCGAGGGGAGCTTGGATTCCTCCTCCAGCAACATCCCAGCTCCGGGCTCCATGGAAAGCCCGCGCAGACACTCGTGTCTGTCTGTGTGCGCGTTCGGGGGGGCAGGATGCTYATCCTCGGCAAAGCTCTTTCCGACTCCGGCGTTTGAAGGAGGGGAAGGGGCTTGTGCGGCTTTGCAGGGATGGGGGAAAATGCTCCCGGGCAATTTCAGCCTCCTCCGGCATCCCCTTCTCCCGCCTGGCTCCCAGAGGGATGGCGAGTTATCTGCCCTGCACGTTGCAGTAGCTGGCAGGGATGGGGGGTAAAGCTCAGCATTGCCCATCTTTTACCCCTCATAGCTGGAAAGTTTGSGATTTTGTAGCTCTCCGTATAGTCCCATGCCCCCTCTTTACCCTTTGCCCATCGCCCCCTGCTTCTTGGCTCTCCCTGTTCCGTATGGGACGCAGTTATCWGTATTCCTTGCAGCTCCGCTCCATCACTGCATCATTTCTCAGGGACTTGTAACGATGCTGCTAATAACACGGAGCTGCTCCCTGCCTGCACATGGCTGCAGAGGAGCAAAGTTCATTATATTCCAGTTTAGTGCAAATCATCCTACACTGAGGTGTGGTTTTTTTCTTTCTTTTTTTTTTTTTTTTTTTTTTTTAAATCCAGAAAGCATCACTCTCCTTAATCAGCACACCACTTAGTGTAAGAGGCTGTTGAGTAGCTGATTTACCAATGTGTTCAGTAGCAGGGAGATGGAGGCTAAACACTTTCAAAGGTCACTGTAATCATGACAAATCTGGGTATTTATGTATGAAAGGCTAGAAACTGAGAGGACAGAAAAGAAGTGGGAATGCGTCTGGGAGGTTGAAATCGATTGAGGACAGTGATTTAAAGGCAGCAGTTGTGATTACGAATATGGTTAGCTCCTTATCCATTAAAGTCAGGAGCAGCCTTACTGTGCAGCTTGGGGAGAGACAGTTGCTTGGTGTTACAGGGTAGTAAGTAGCTTGCAAATAATTCATGTTCCTTCCTCTGCTTTTTGCTCTCTTTTTTTTTCCTTCTTCTGTAGGTGGTCTCTTCATCAGGAACACAGATCAGGAATATACTGCTTTTCGATTAGCAATTTTTCTTCACAACACCAGCCCCAATGCATCTGAAGCACCTTTTAATTTGGTTCCTCACGTAGACAACATTGAAACAGCTAACAGCTTCGCTGTAACAAATGCCTGTAAGTAAACGTGCTGTTGATCTGACCAACTTAGGAGTAAATAGCAATGAAAATAACAGGAAACCACATCATCACCTTGCTTTGAAAACACATCAGTAAGTCTGTCTTCAGTCTAGCTGCCCTTTGCAGAAGGGGAGAAGGGGCAGCATCTTGTCTAGTTTCTAACTGGAGCAGACTCCCCTCTCCTGCCTTGTGCTGACTAACCTGATGTGACATTTACTTTAGTGTTATTACTGTAGTTTCTTGCTTTCTGGTTTCTATGGAGATGAATTTTGTGGTTGTAAAGAAAAATTATGAATGTCTCGTTCGGTGTAAGTCCCGCAATTACTCTTGTTTGCTTTTAGGTATGGCGTGTCTTGCATTTTTGAAAATATACAATGATATTTGTGGTCACAACTGCTTTTCAAATGGCTGGAGAGGAGATAGGGGAGCAGTGGTGTGCAGGATAATGTATCTGAKTTGGTTGACGCTGCAGTTGATCTGGTGATGTCACTTGAGGCAGCCCTGCTCTTATATTGTAGGTTGTAAATGTCTCTTACCATCTCGTAATGCATACATCCTGTGGATATGTCTCTATGCATCCATACATTGGTGCCAAATCAAGTTAGCATCTGATCTACTTGATTTCACAAAGCTCCTCAACTGGAACAAATATTCTCTTCCTACTATATATTATACATACACGCGCACACAGKAGTGCACACACACACACCGTGAAAGGAACAAAAAAGGGATGCACTTGCCAGCTGAGGTAAYATTTTACATTTATTTTATTTATTTTTTAACAGAGTATAATTAGCTGTGCTGTCTACATTTTTATCACCTCGGGGTCCTTAGCAGTGCACAGAACACATGCTGGATGCTGCTTAATCTCCAAGAGTGGCAAAGCGTTAACTCTGTTTATCTTCACATACATCAGACTTGTAGAAAGGAATTTGTTTCCATTTACAAGACAGTGGAATATAGTGTGGTAAAGCTAACAGCGGTAGCAACRTTCCTACTTTGGTATTCACATTTCAGGATCCAATTCTATAGGTTTTTCTCTGTGGCCTTTAAGTTTCAGAATCCCTGCTCTTCATTCAAGAGTGAATTGCTTCGGGAAGTAGATGCCCTGAGCAACATTGCTTAGTGAGTTTAAAATAGAAACGCACTGGAGAAGGTCTTGCTGTTCATTGTGCCTTTAAAACACATATTCTGCTTCTCTCCAGTTTCTCACAGCCATCTCTTCGGCACTTTGCAATTTGTAAACATACTGTGTGTTGCACGATTCTCGTGTATAATTTATTGAATGATTGATAAATTTATTTATACAAGTCTTTGGTTCTCCAAGTTGCAGATGACCTTGCCACCTTATTTAACAGGAAAAGCTTCTGAGCTGCCAAAATGGCTCCATTCATTTTATGCAGGAAAGACTGATGTCCCATTAAGTGTGAATTCTATATTAAGCAACGTATTAGTTGTGTTTAGCGTGAAAATCAATATCGAATTCCATGAGGAGAAAGYGTTTCAAAAGGTGCTTTGAACCTGGAAGGCATCAGATCTATGCAAGTGTAGTTCATGGAGGAAACATTACAATGCATGTCACATTTTGAAAATGATGATTATATATTCTTTGAAAAGAAATGACAACTGTGTTTTCAAAAACCTTTATTTTTGCTAAAGGAGTAGGGGACTTTATATAGATATATATTTAAATTAGTAATTTTTGTTGAAGTCAGTAATCTTAGAATTGCCTTAGATTCTGCCTGCACAGTCAGCTCTACTAAATGATTTCAGATGGTGTTCTTATATTTAAGAGCAAAAAAAAAAAAAAAAAAAAGCATAATGTTTCAGTTAGAACATTAGCAAATTATTTCTGATTTGCATTATTTTAAAATGCAAATAAAACTGACCAGTTCTGYGAGACTTCAATATCTCAGATTCAGAAAAGGTTTGCCCAAAACTTTTCTTCATTTAGACCAACCACAGCTGATTCTTATCTGTCATTCCAACCACTATCAGTTAGGTTTAGTTTGCACTATTTTAACTGAGGAGAACCTGTCCCCTTATATTTTCTGTCACTTGCAAAAATAATGATTCATAACCTGATGCTTTCTTCTTTTTAACTGAACCCAATTTCATTTCTAGAGAGTTTAATGACTCAGAAATGATGAATCTGTACAGTATGGGGGGCAAAGAAGAAAGCAATTTTATATATTTATGCATTTATTTCATATTTTCCAATCTTGTGACAGCAATCTGACTTTCTTTTTCTTCTTTAACATTATAATACTGAAGTATATTTTTTTATCATCAAATATTGTCCTAATGTAGGCAAAACTGACTGACAACTGAATGAACATATCACGTGTCCCTTAAGCTAAATATGAGCAGAATCCTGCAAAAATCAATTGTCTGATAGCTGGAGGACACCAGCTTCCATGTGATAGAGTTTGCTGGCCTGGCAGAGGCTCCAAAAGTGCAGACGTGTGAAATTTTCTAACCTAATTAACCTTGCTCCTCCATCAGCTCTGAATTAAGTGATTTCATTGCAGTCGTACATGTGAAACGATAACTCTTCCCTGAAGAAACTCTTTCCTGTAAAAACAGAGGCTTTGGATCTTGCTGTTTGCCTAGAATTTACTTAGTGCACAAGTGTCCCCAAACACTCRGTACAAAAGCCCTAGAGCTACTCACAATATTCATGTGAGTTTAAGCATAAAGATTTAAGACATGACCAGTTACCTCTGTTTTCATTTACTGCAGAGTTTGCTGATAAAGATGCAGTGTCTGACCCACTGCATGTGTTAGGGACGGTAAACAGGGTGTTTCAAATGATTATGGATGGCATATTAGTGGGTAAATCACTGCAATGTTGGAAAAAAATTAAAAAGCACATAGCTAAATACTTAGATTTGGGATTAGATTTTTTTTAATGTCATTCTTCTAATGATTAGGCATTTTTGTTTTCTTTTATCAGACTTGAAACGTTGATATTACTGCTCTAAATCATTAATGCATATGAAATATGGTATTTAAGCAGACAGTCCCTGCTGCAGGTCAGCAAAATTTAGTCTGATCTGTACCASTTTGGATGTAGTCCTCCTTATTTCCTCCTCCCACTTGCATGTTTTATTTAAACCTGTTCATTACTTTTGCACTGAATGCATTATTCAGAGAATCTCTCTCACTGACAGAACTCAGATTATTGCAAAACATGAAGAGTACAAGCGTCTTACTCATTGTAACACAATACACCARAAAGGAAACATTAACTACTGGAATACACCGGTTTAAATATTATAAGCAGGAAATTTTGCTCACAATTTCAAATCCAGCTTCAAGTTGATTTCGCATAGAAGAACTATACATTGATATCTGGGGAGAATGTTATATCTTTATTCTTCAGTTGGATGCAAAAAATGTTTTCCTTGCATGCACCATCTGTATTACATTCATATATCTCAATGACACAGTGAAGATTAASCCTGCATGCATACTTTGAAAAAAAGTTGTACAATTTTACAAAGACCTATTTACCTTCCAGCTCTCACCTAGTGGTTGTGAGTATCTGTTACAGTATAAAAATTTCTTAATGTATAGCAAGTCTTGCAGCTTTTGGACAAGATTAATATAAATCGAGGCAAAAATAGATGCTTCATGTGTTTTGACAATGTTTTATGTTGGAAGTGAAGATCCTCCTTTATGGCTCAGTTTGGCTTTGGGTGTATTTGGCAGATTCCTAATAAGCGTAATTTGGGGCAAATCAACCACTCTCTTGTTTCATCTCATGCACAATTCAGGTTTTAATATATTTTAATCGCAGGATATACTACTGAAGAAAAAGATAACTTTATTACACGTCACTTGGCGCAGAAGAGAAAAAGCCTATTGAAATCAAAAGTTTCACATATCGGAATAATTTTCCTCCTTCTCCAAGATTTAGTGTCTTGATTTTTCAGGTTTATTTATTTATTATTTCTCAATTTTTAATACTCTCTCAATGTGCTSTCCAGAGCTCTGGGCTAATGCAGGGTTGATGTCCTGAAATAAGAGGCCCCGCTGCTGTCTCACCAGCGCGGGTGCAGCTCTGCCAAGGGGGGCTTCACACCGGCTCTCGAGGGTGGATGTGGCTCCAGCTGGTGGCTCTTGGGGCATGGAAAGGTTGTGTCATTTTGGAGTATATTCTTCGGCTGAGGCATCCGTGAAGATGATCAAATGTAGCGTTGATTCTAAAGTCTGAGTATGTGTCAGTTTTGCTTAGAGCAGCTTCAGCTTTCATTTGCTAAGCTGTAGTATAATAGGATTTTCGTTAAATTTGCTTATTAATTCTGCTTTAACAATTACATCTCGGTTCAGCAGTAGGCGTGTAACCTTACTTTAATAGCCAGTATTATTTTAAAACGTAGCGATATTCTTTRTTTAGAAAGGCAAGTTTCATAAGACAGAGTAGTATTTTGCACTCGGACTACTATGGTATTCCCAAGGAATGCATTTGGAGTATATTTAGGGTTACCAGGAAGGTTTACTGTACAGTCAGATTTGAATTGCAAAAGGAAATATTGTGCCAGTTGGCTAGAAAAATAGAACTGGATTTAATGTCACCCTTCTAAAACAGGATTGATTACAAAAGCCCATTTGAAGTGAGTATTTGGTTTTAATCCTTGGTGTTTGTCTCATACTAGACCCCAATTATTGAAAACAATTTCCCTTCAGATTTCTATTACTAGCACTTGCCGATGGAATAAAAAAAAAAAAGTGTGTATATAAGTGTCATTTAGTACAGCAAGAGAGTAYGTGTGCACCAGTGAGAAAATCTATATTCAAACAGTTTTGTAACTSTAAATACAAGCCCAGTGAAATAGCTGTGCAGCACAGAGAAAACCAACCATCAATAGTTCCAATCCATCAGAGTCTGGATTTAATTTTCAAGGTTATTATTGGGAAAATAAATGATAGGCCTGAAATACAGGCAGATTTCTGCAGAAAATGTAGGACATTGTCCCTCTGGCATAAAATAAGGCTTTTGTCCAGCATGTTATTGGACTGAGTAAAACTGTAAACTCAGAAAGCTCCAGAAATATTTTAGGCTCCAGAAATAATTTCATCTTCCTTTTAAAGGAAATAGTGAGGACTTAGTACCTTCTTTTCTTTTGCAGGCACAGTGCAGTACTTGCTTAGGACAAAACACTTAAATGAGTAAATTAAACTGATTAATTTCAAATTTATTATTGTAATCTGTTTTTATGCTAGTCAAAATAATTTGTGCATTTCAATTTTAGGTCTCGGTTGTTTTGTGATTTSCTTGTTCCTGAGAGACGAAGCTGTCTGCTTTGATTTCTTAACTGTTTTAGATCCAACTCTAAATTGTGAAAATTCATATTGTGAGCAGAGGAAGTTCTTTTKATTTAAACATGTTGGACCAAATATTCTTCTCACATATGTTCTATTTTTTAATATAACTATGTGACTGATGCAAAGGGGATGAACTTTATGCTAGGGAAAAAATGAAGAAATCAGTAAGATTGTTCCTGTGTAATTAAAATGAAAAATTTACCCCTGCTTTAAGTACTATTCCTCTGTAGAGTTGGCTTAAAGCAGTAATTTTGTACTATTACAAAAGAACACCTTTTTTTTTTTTTTTTTTTTTTTTTTTTTTTTTTTTTTGTAATCATGGACAGGAGATGCAGTATAGATGAGGATACTTACATCTCAGTTATGGTCTGGACATGAAACCACACTATGATAATTTATTCCTGTATAAAACAACACTTTTGAATTCATGGGAATGTCTTTATTTTTACTCAGAAGTAACTTATCTCAGAATCTAGTTTGAAATTTGTGGGTTGGTTTACTTTTAATTGTTTTTTCAGAAGCTCCATTAGCTTCCTCTCTCTAGTTTGAGATTTTGCATAATCTTAATCTCTTTGTTTAAAGATTTTACTAGCTTTAAACAAYATCGGAATAGATATCCTGAAAAAACCATACCAGCGATGTCTGCTTCCAGGGACCCAAGTTCAAGTGGAGAGGCACTCTGGCAAGCAGAGGGCTTTCTAGGATTTTCCAGAGCACTTAGCAGCACCAACCTTCCCATTGGGAAGCGCGTATTCCTGAGTTCTTTGGAAACTCTCCCTTACCTGCATGGCTTAACATGGGTCTGCTCTCTTGTCTCGGGGGTGGGAATTTTTTTTTTAATTTGAGACCTATGTTTTATTCCAGTTTGCTTCCTTCATAGTCCTTTCATAGTCCTGGTGAAGCACCTGCACGACTTGTTCAAATAATTGTAGTTACTTATTTTATTTCCATTCCTTATGGTAAGAAGATGAAACCAGAGTGTCAAATATGCATCGCCTTTATTTTGGGTCTGCAGTGTAGAGACCAACTCGTCCTTCCACTTCACTAGGTTCTTYAAAAGGTGATTATAGATAAGTGTTATGTTGACCTCAGCGGGGAGTACATGGATGCATATTAACAAGCTACTTTTCTTGCTGTTTTTTGGCCAGCTATGCTAACATTAACAAATTCCAGTTCAAATATTGGCCCTTGTCCTGCAGTTCTTTCCCCAGACAGGGCTGTCTGATTTAAATAGCAACTTTACCTGAGTGGGGATTGCAGAATGGAAGCCATTGTAATTAAGGACTAGTAAGAATCAGATTTTATGCAGTGTGAACAGATTTGCWTTCTTCTGCCCTGTAGCTAAATTTTTAAAAGCATTAAGTTGCTTAACTCCCTTTTTAAATTATTTTTATTATTTATTATAGAAATATATAGAGAGAAATTGGGGACCTGATATGTAATTGCCTATTTAAATTTTTTTCTTGTATTCCACAGCCTATTTCATTGATGTGTGAGTGTTTGTGCATATGCAACCTTGCTTGTGAAAAATGCATCCGGTGCAGTGCCTCTCTAAATCCTAAAATCATGGACAACATGAGCATGACTGCAGGTATTTTCTGTAAATAAACACAGAGCGCAAGAGAAACAAAAACTACTGGTAAAGGAACACTTTTGACCATCTCACTGACTAGGTTCCTTACAGAGAAAGCTTGTAGACACATTTTGAAGACTGATACTAAAATATATCCTCTTTTATCAAATATATCATCGTAGCAGCTCCTCAGTTTTTCTCCAGAGTAGATTCAATACCATTTTGCATGCAGACTATTCCAACTGCTTTTATGGTATATTTGCATAGTACTCCCTTAAACCCATAAAATTTGAACTTCAATTTTATTTGCAAGTCACCTTTTCTTATAATTCAGAATTGCTCAATGAATATCCATTAAATAGATAGTTTAAGGAAGTTCACAAGTAATTGCTGAGAAGAATTAGGATTTTAATCTGTGCTTCAGTTTTCAGATTTTCTAAAGAGATGCAAAATTCACTTTTTTATATTTGGAGACAAGAGGCAATGTATGTATTGGGAAATTATTATGCGAAATAATTAGGAATTATTACACAAAGTATTCTATTTTCATCCTTTTAGAGTTTAGTGCAGAAGTTATAAGTTGCAGCTTCATTTCCTCTCGTTTAACTGATATTACATGGCCTTTTTTTTTTCCCCAACATCAGAATCATACCTGCTTCCTTAGTGGGTAAAATGATTAATATAATATATAACTGAAGTAAAGGCAGAGAGAAAGCAGAAAATTCTTCTAGAGCAAAAAGAAGAGAAAATGTTATTTGTCCTCAGAAGCTTCCTGCTCTGTATTAATGTTCCTAATGTACAGTACCACTATATTGCACACTGCTTATTAATGTGAGGTATGGGTCTGTACTACTGTAAACAGATCTGGAAAATCGTATTGAGTATAAGTGCAAAATGCTTCTTTGTTCAAGAAAAAGGTATATTCAAGGAGTAAAAAACTATAGCAAAAAAGATACCAGTACACATAGCCCTTTGTGTCCTTGCCCAAGTGGATGAGAAAAAGGAACAAGGCTTTATAGACTCAGCCTCAGCAGAATCATGAAGGGCCTTTTATTGGAGATTTCTTCCTATTTTCTCTATGAATCCATTCTGAAGGGTCTTGTTGCAACCTTCATCATTCCTATCCATTTAAACCACCATCAGTGTCTAAGAATGTCTAAGTTTCAAAACACTGCAGTTAGGAGCATAATTTCCATTGAAAAATAATGGYTTTGTGCTCATGGCTGACTCAGGAGTTTCTCGTCATCTCTCCTTTCTACTCAAAGAGGAAACCCTCAGCCAGATAAGAAACTGCCTCTCAGGGCTGCCTGTCCACCCAGTTAATCTGCATCTCTCTTCTTGCTGTTTTGGGGTTTCCAGAAGTGAGAATCCTTGTTCGGTATTTCTCTTGGGTGATAAAAGGATCGAGATAAGGTTTGAAGTGGTGCATTTCAAGTAGATAAGAAGAATGGGTGTTGGGAGTGGGAGCTGCTGCTTGCAGGCACAAGCAAAGCACCATGGAAAAGAGCACTAGACGTCGCCCGTATGGGTGTGAGGACCTCACCAGCGTCTATTGCAGATATGAAATCAGCCTGTTTCAAGAAGTGTTTGCTGCTGATTTTAAGCACTAGTGCCTCAAAGAAGAAAAAGTAAAGAAGTCAGCCAAAATAAACAGGAGGATAGATAAATCTACAGTAGTGTTCCCAGACTGTTGTGTTTTAAGGCTAGATGAGACCAATTTGATGGTCCAGACTGATGTCCAGGGTGCCAACCAAAGAGTCAATTAATTTCTTTATCAAACCTGTAATTCTTTKCTGGCTGAGTACCTGCCTGTTCCAAATACATACAATTTTGATTTAAAGGCTGGAAGAAGCATAGGTGAATCGTCATGAAATCAACACATCATTTGGATGTATCACCTACTGTCTTTATCTTTGAATTGAATCTGGGAGTCCTAGAGAGTTGGCAGGCATAAAAGGAATGGCTTACTGGGTCTGTTATTGCACTTTAATTTAGAGAGATGCTATAACCAGCAAAATTTGTACCCAGTCGTTCAGCTTCTGAAACCTCTTGAGGTTTTTGTGTTTTTTGKTTTTTTTTTTCCCTGCTGGTTGATTTTCTGTCCTGTCTGAGCATTGAGCAGAGAGGCCATATGAGATGCCCTTGGCATTAAGGCTCACATGACAGCAAGACATTTAAGAAAGGCCTTCCTGTGGCCTTTTTGAAGTATCMTTGATAGAAAAACTTCTAGTGGGCACAAATGTTTATTTCATTTTTCTTCTAACAGAGAGAATCTCCTGCTTCCAAGCTGGGAGGAGGAACAGATCTGCTTGAGGGTAGGAAAGTTCTACAGAGGGATCTAGACAGTCTGAATTGATGGGCTGAGACTGACTGTATGAAGTTCAAAAATGTAAAGTGCCRGGTCCTGCACYTTGGTCACAASAACCCCATGCAACGCTACAGGCTCGGGGCAGAGTGGCTGGAGAGGTGCAGAGCAGAAAAGGATCTGGGGGTGTTGGTTGACAGCTAGCTGAACATGAGCCAGCAGTGCCCGGGTGGCCAAGAAGGCCAATGGCAGCCTGATTTGTATCAGSAGTGGTGTAGCCAGCAGGATGAGGGAAGTGATCCTCCCCCGGTACTCGGCACTGGTGAGGCTGGTGCTGTTGAGGCTGCACATCGAATACTGTGTTCAGTTTTGGGTCCCTCACTACAAGAAAGACATTGAGGTGCTAGARTGGGTCCAAAGAAGCTGGTGAAGGGGCTGGAACACAGACCTTATGAGGAGCGGACGAGGAAGCTGKGGTTATTTAGTGGAGAGAAGAGAAGGCTCAAGGGAGACCTTATCGCTCTCTATAATTACCTGAAAGGAGGTTGTAGTGAGGCAGCGGTTGATCTCTTCTCCAGAATAACTACTGACAAGAGGAAATGGTCTCAAGTTGCACCAAGGGAGGTTCAGGTTAGATATTAGGAAGAATTTCTACACGGAAAGAGTGATGAAGCATTGGGACAGGCTGCCTAGGGAAGTAGTGGAGTCACTGTCTCTGGCAGTGTTYGAGAAATATGCAGATGAGGCACTTAGGGACATGGTTTAACAGGCATGGTCCTGAGGCGCTTACAGTTGGACTCGATCTTGAAGGTCTTTTACAATCATAATGATTCTATGATTTCTAATCCTAGAGCAGTGAGCATGGCTTGAAGTAATAGTGTTTTGTTTTTTTTTTTTTTCTTTTTTTTCCTAACAAAGGCATGCTAATCTACACCAATTGTATTTACAGGCTTGCCTACCTACAAATACAACTTAATGGTCATGTATGTTACACATATTTCACTTTCTATGAGCCGCAGAGGATGTGAATCTATTACTGCTTCCACCTGGAGGGTTTTAGCTGTTAGCTTAAGGTAYGAAGAGTTATGAATTTAGCTTTGGAAATCCCTGGTTTCATCTGCTTTGTGTCAGAGGAGATGGCAGCCTGAACAGAAACACAGTGATGAATGAGATTTAATGCWCAAGAATATCTTCAGAAAGCAAAGCCTGAATAAAGAATACAAGAAGCGTTCCCATAGCTGTCTTTGCTGATCTGTTGCACCATTCTGAGTGCAAACATGTATGGAAAGAGGACAGACTTTTTATTCCCTTACACCATCAGTCATCAAAACTGGGAAAAACGGTAACATGAGACCTCAGTAATTAATCATACTAATAGCTGCATTTACAGTGTCCTGTTTACCACCACTCCATTGGTTAAGTCATTTGCTTAAATGATTTATTGTACAGTTATCATTAAAATAAGTGGAAACATGACAAGGTATTTTTAGATAATTAATTCGGGGGAAAAAGGAAAAAAAAAAAAAGACACAGTTAACCCAAATGTGTCTRTGCAGGGTACAATTACTGATGTTCTGCCAGGAGCTCTGTGGGATGGTCTGAATGCATGAGTTGGTGTTGCCTCTTTGAGTACCCTCAGAGAATCAGAAGTGATTTATTGCCAGGGACAAGGAATCTGCCGATTCTGAGCCTTGCTCCCCAAGTCGCGCTCTTCGTGAGGAATGACCAATGTCCGCGGAGCTTGCTGCATAGGGAGTAATGCCTTTACAGAGCACACAGGGAAGAGCCACCAGTGTGGAGGGAGAGTGAGAGATGCTTGTAAACTGGTGATTGTAGCTGGTGTGAGCTGTCAAGACTTTGAAAAACTTTAAATTGGAGATATTCTTTTGCTAAGCTGAAAACTTAGTACAAAGAGGGGTGTAATGAATAGTCCACATCTCCAGTGAATAGGAGTTAACAAGTGTGGAAAGGCAGAAGAATAAAAGATACTGCTCAAAGAGACAGTGAGAAAATTCTGTACTTTCCCATGCACTGTCCTGCTCTGCCTCCCTGCTGTTTGCCGTAAAATATACCCGCTTTTCATGAAGAAATGGGCACAGAAGTACAAGAGGAAGCAATGGGCGAAATGCTGATGCCTGCATAACTGGAGAAGTGGTATGATGGGAGACACCATCCAGCATCCTCGAGGTGGCCGAGGGATCAATTACCTTTCCTGCCCCTCCCCTACGAACAAGCTGCCACTTGGATTCAACTGCTTCTGGATTTAACAGGTTCTTACCAGCTTTTRTAGCATTTAAATTGATTGCAAATAACCGTCAGCATGACAACTGCAGGGAAAGGGAGTGAAGAGGCAGAGGATTAAACCTTTATTTTTTGATTATGAACAAAAAAGAAATTGCATCCTTAATAAAACTTCAGAAAAAATGTGCCCATTTCCATCTCCTGTTCTCCACCCTCCCAAGTCTTCCTTTGACTTGATCATGGTCAATACTTTATTATTTTAGGGAAGTTAATGGAAGGAGGGAGTGGTGGTGGTGTACCACAACAGACAGTTTATACAGATGAATTGGATTGCTGTCCTCCATTCCTCTCTGGATTTCTGACAGATGGAGGAGGACTCCTGCATTTTTATTTCCTGATGAAAGTCCCAGACTGCCCATTACTCTTTCAGTTACTGTTTATGATGGGAATCTTTTGCACTTTAGCACTGTTGGCAAGTGGCAGAGCTTCACGCCTTAATCACACTTTCCTTGTCAGCTTTTCACATCCTATGTGAAACAGGAAACTAGCAGAAAAACCTTTGATCGATTACAATAATGGACTAATAAAAGCTACTTCTCCTTGCATTCATGTAGGGTCTGTGAGGTTACAGTGAGATCTGGCATAGCGTCGCACCTTAAAGGTGGCTGTCCCCTGCCATCAGCATCACCTTGAGAAACTGTTCTCCTTGGCTTCTTGCTCCTGTAGCTTTGWGAAGCAGGGATGGCCCTATTGCCATCTTCCTACCACACCACGAGTAGCTGATTGCATTTATAAAGTCATTAAGAGAATGAAAATGGATCAGCAATATGGGGAATGCTTTTTTACCTGTGTGTGGCTATGAAARTCAGGAGGACAATAAAGTGTCTCTTCAATTCAAAGGCGGCGTGTTTAGAGGAGGCACTTTATTACACTGTACATGTAGATCTTGGCAACATTAGTGGAACTAAATGTATGCAACCAACACTGCAGCACATAAGTATAGTTTTAAAACTGTTGCTTTTTTAAGATTTGCGTTAAGATAATGCACACTACCTTCATCTCCAGTGCTGTTTGTGAAAAAATAGYCTGAAAACCTTTGGAGTTACAGGTAATAATAACTTAATAGTTTTCATCTACTGTAGGAAAATCCTTTGGATTGTTTTCTTACCTAAAAAGGTGTTTCACAATTTACAAAATTATAAAATTTAATCTGAAGGAGGATATACACACATGCTTAATTTTTTGGTGTAGAAATTCCTGATATGATCCTGAAAGCATGGAGGGGAGTTAATTTGATTTGACAGGTYGGTTGTTCATGACTTGTTAAAGTTATTGTTGCCCAAAAACCTCTGTAAGTAACATAGCTAACAGAGAGCTCTCCTTCTCTGCATACATTTTTATACTTTTTTCAGCCAGTTCAGTGATTCAGATACTAAATTTAGCACTCAAAGACAGTTTGTTGGAGTTCTGATAGTCCCTGAGGGACTTTGACATATAGTTATTCACAGAGATAGTTTTTTAAAGTTCCTGACGGAAATGAGAACTCRAATAATATTCTTCCTTTTGCTTGTTTAGAACACAGTGTGTGTATTTTAGAGGCTCTGCTTAACTCTTTCCACCCAGTTATTGTTTCATGGTACTCAAGGATGGGTCTGTGAACTGTTGGGACATTTGGCAGGTCTCCTGTGTCCTCCTGCCCATCTTTGTAAAGCATCTGCAACTCACAGAGGTGTTGTGGAGCRATTTGTCCCTTTTTGCTCCATAATGAGCTATGTTACTTCCCAGAGAGCTTGACAGATCTGAAGGAGGCTGCACAAATCCCCTGAATCTGATGGGCTAGTGAGGGTATCCTGGGTGGTATAATTGCAAAAGGGTGCTATTTTTGCTGTATCACCCAGATCTGTTTTCCGTGTTGCTATCACAGAATCCCAAAATGGTTGAGGTTGGAAGGGACCTCTAGAGATCATCTAGTTCAACCCCCTGCTCTAGCAGGAACACCCAGAGCACGGGGCACAGGGTGGCAGCCAGGCGGGTTTGGAAGATCTCCAGAGAAGGAGACTCCACAGCCTCTCTGGACAGCCTSTTCYRGGGCTCTGACACTCTCACAGGAAAGCAGTTCTTCCTATAGATATTTCTTTGTGGGAAATATTATGTTTCTTGGGTTCCCATGGACACAGTGGAGGATATGGRGTAGAAATGGGCAGAAGATGCACTACTTTTGTGGAGAATTGAGAGATCAGATCCACRCTTCTTCTGCATGCTTACTTTAAGGAATAAGGAAAACTTTCAGATGTAAACCTATATGTATCTCCTGTTTCAGCAAGGGGAAGGATGTATCGGCTTTTCCTGCAAGGGGAAGGATGGTGGTTTAAGTTGGTTTATTTTAATTTCTGATTAAGTTAATCTTTATTGAAATAAATAGACTATGACCTAAAGAGAAGTCTTTCTGCAGTAAGGGCAGAAAATGTCTTTAAAACAGGAGTTTTTAAAATGTCTTTGAAAAKAGGAGGTTACCGATGTGATCGGGTGCGAGCAAGCTTAATGTTTTTTCAGGTATGTTTGCAAAGAGGTGACTATGCCTCAGTCAGAGGAGAAGTGTGAATGGTCTATCCCATTACTTAAAATCTTTTTTTTTTTTTTTTTCATTGACATTCAAAAGAACCAGGATATTCCTCTAATTAAAATGGCTTGTTGTTGGCAAAGCTGGTGTTTTCCATGTACGGGAGGCACACCGGGATGAGCGCTGCTCTGGACTAAGCCATTTTGCAGATCATTAGGGGCATGCTGAGCTGTAGCTGCCTCATCACGGCCCCTGAGTGGTGGCTGTTTGCCCGTGAGAGGCACATGTGGCATCGTGCTGGCTGATGCTAGCGGCACTGCTGCTGCTGTCCCCATGTCATGGAGCATGGATAAAGGAGGCATTATCTGTTCTTAAACAGAGGTAGTAACCTATAGACACTTACTAATAATCTAATGCATACCACAGCAAATACTGTCATTAAAAGCACCATCATAATCACAAGGGTCAGTTGTAATTGACTTCAAAAATAGGTGATTTCAGAAACTCTYAGACTATTGTCAACCAAAATGACTAGTGCTTGTTTGAATATCTTGGAAATGTATGGTGTTTTCCCCTCATTCTTTAGGGCTAATCTGATGTAGTTGTGTCTTAAAAGTGTGTATAATAGGCGTTTCCAGCAATTTTGAAGTGCTGCCAAAAGACCTGGAGAGCTGTGTACTTTGCTTTTAACACAGACTGACAGCTTTGCATCATACATCGTGCCAGTGCAAAGCAAGGATTGTTAATACCAGATTTTAAATATCAAGTGTATTTATAATTCACTAATATGAGRTCGATAAGTAGGCAGGCCTTGAAATGCAATAAAATAAAATAAGATAAAAAGACAGTGCATAGATAATAGAGTAGATATAGAAATAGAAAGCAGAAAATTTTGTTTTCCTCCATTTTATATAGCTGCAGCCATTCTTTTTTTAACTCTGGAAATTATTCCAGGAAGAGGGAMTAGAAATAAAATAAGTATAAGCATCATAAATGCTTAGAATTCTGAAATTAAGTTTTAAACACAACATGAACTGCTCTACACATAATGTCCTAGTATCTTGTTATATTCTTTGGTAAATATTTTTCTAGTTATTYAAACAGCACCCATTTAGATTTTGGACATGTATAATATTTTTAATTAACTTTGTGATAAATATTCCAGGCAGTGTTCATCAATTTTGTCATTATCTAAAACATATTTAGGTAATAAGGCTTTYAGTCAGTCTTTCTTTTGCCATCTACATATTGCCATCTACTTTAATGGTTAATTTTCGGTCTAAATTCAAAAGATGTGAGAAAAGTGTATATATAACATATTCAGCTGCAAGTTCAGCCTAGGTAGTAARTAAGCTTTTGCCTAAGCTTCAGGCTGACTTTAGAGGATTAATCAGCTGTAAGAAAATGAGTACATAATTTTATATCAATAGAGATAATTATTATAACTGAGCTTTTAAATGAAAGATGGATAAATGGCACCTGTGAAAAATATATGTCCACACKTTGAAAGATCAGTTTGAATAAAAGATGCAGTGGGAGCTAGAAAATGGAAACTCACATAACACCCCTTTTTTAACTTACAGAKTTCTCTCAGTGCAGATTCAATAAAMGTATTATTTCGTTATTTGAGTAYGATGTGCGGGCTGTGTGTAGGCTTAATGGCAGATATGAGTCGCGATTAAATGTAAATGTGGTACTTGGGTGATGCAGGCTGGGGCAGGCTTGGATGTTGCCTGGCTCTGGCAGCCCAAGGCCTGGGCTTTTGGGCAGCCTTGGTGYGGGCATCAGTCCTCATGTCGGAGCTGAGAAAGGATCTTGGGTCCACTCACCTAATCTGCTCACTGTGAGTTACCACTGGAGTTGGAAAAATCATTCTTATTGGGAAAACCATTCATGTGTGGGAAGGAAGGATTTATGAGTGAAAAAGGTACTAGTCATCATTCTAAAAAGTCTTGAAAATACAAAGGAATGATATACCTGGTTTCTGATGCAACTTGGACACCTTGAAAACACTTACTTATTAAATTGAAGAATCACAGAATCACAGAATCACAGAATGGTTGAGGTTGGAAGGGACCTCTAGAGATCATCCAGTCTAACCTCCTGCTCCAGCAGGGACACCCAGAGCACGGGGCACAGGGTGGCAGCCAGGCGGGTTTGGAAGATCTCCAGAGAAGGAGACTCCACAGCCTCTCTGGGCAGCCTSTTCYRGGGCTCTGKYAYCCTCACAGGAAARAAGTTCTTTCTCACATGGACATGGAACTGCCTGTGTTTCAACTTGTGCCCATTACCCTTTGTCCTGTCACTGGCCATCACYGAGAAAAATTTGGCCTCACCCTCCCTACATTCTCCTCCTAGGTGTTTGCATTCCCTCTCAGTCTTCTCTTCTCCAGGCTAAACAGGCCCAGCTCMCTTAGTCYTTYCTCATACGRTAGATGCTTCAGTCCCTTAATCATCTTGGTTGCTCTGCGCTGGACCCTCTCCAGCAGCTCCACCTCCCTCTGGTCCTGGGGAGCCCAGACCTTCACTCAATACTCCAGCTGCTGCCTCACTAGAGCTGAGCAGAGGSGCAGGATCTCCTCCCTCCACCTGCTGGCAACGCTCCTCCTGATGCAGCCAGGATCCCATCGGCCTTCTTGGCCACRACGTCACATTGCTGACTCCTGGTTAACTTGGTGTCACCCAGGACTCCCAAATTCCTCTCCACGGAGCTGCTTTCCAGCAGGTCAGCCTCTAATCTGTCCTGGTGCCTGGGGTTATTCCTGCCCAGGTGCAGGACCCTGCACTTGTCCTTGTTGAACCTCATGAGGTTTCTTTCTGCCCAAAATTAGAGGCGCTGCTTCTTACGTTCCTAGAGACATGATTTATTTATTTCCGTYAGAGCTGACATTTTTTCCCCAAATGGTTAAAAAAAAATCTACTTTTGGCTTCCTTATTGTCTTTCACCTGATGATTCCAGAGGTGTTARCTTTACCTATTATCTAAGTTTCTGAATGTGCTCTGATTAGGTATAGAATATAGTAAGACCATTTTGCTTGCCTCTCTTTCAGTGGGATGTCAACTTTTAATAAAGTTGAAGAAAGCATAAATGCAGAAAAAGGCTTGCACTGATGCAGGGAACAAAACTGAGTGAAAGGCAAGATCTCTACATCCTAAGAATAAAGTACAAAAGTTAGAAGCAAAGAACAGTCTTCCTCATTGTCACTGCCATAGAAACCAGGAGTGATCTGGACTATTTTGTAGTGATCAGATRCCTTGGACCTCATTTTAAGCAGTGCTGTGCTGAGAACACTGCTGCTCCAGCAGCAGGACATCTAATGGGAGATACTGCTACTCACTTTTCTGAAAAGTAGTGCTCAGTTTTTCTCCTAATTCTATCAAATTACGTCAAAGACAGTTTATTTTGTCTGAGGAAAAAGAATTGAAAAGGTTTCCGCTGGAGCACGTGTGTGCGTTCAGCATACTATAGAATTAATATTTTGTAAAGTGACTTTGTAAACTTCTGCTTCAGTTTCAAATTTKAATATGAAAAGAATCAACACCAACTCCCCAGATCTGATGCATGTTCATCAGATATCTAAGTGTAGCAAAATGGCCCTCCAACTTCATGTCCAGTTTCCCACAACTTGGTCATCAGTCTCCCAAAGATAGAAATGTCGTTGCCCCCAGGCAGTGTCATCAGCAACAATAGTTCATTGCTGTGGTGGAAAACACATAGCAAAATAAGAAAAGGAAAAAAACTGTGTGAACTCTTTGATTCCAATAATTATTTTATGGCATATTTCTATTTCTCTTTTCCCAGAATCACTTTTACCAGAATCCCAGGAATCACTTTTAAATTTCAGAAGTAAGCTATTTGATAGCAGTGAAAACTAAAAGCATTGAACAGTCAAGCTAAGTGTAAAAATAAGTATTGCTTTATAATCCAAACAATGTGAATTTGTCAATTATATCTTGAAACCAAGGTCTAGTGTCATACTTTGATGTCCACCTCAGAGAAAAATCTGCTTTTCTGATTCTTTACAAAAAATTCTTTCAACTCAAATTCAGAGTTATATGGATATGCTTAAAGTAAAGCATACTTTTAAATATTAGCTTGATAAGACCATACCATGATTCAGTGTATTTCAGTCTTTTTTTTTAGGCAGAAGTGCAAATATTTTACAAATGGGGAAGGAAAAGTGAAGTGTTCTCTTGAGGCCAAAGCAGCAGTTACTGGCAGGATTGAAAGGAACCAAATTCTCTACTAGTTCTTGTCAGATGGCTCACATTTCAGAACCATTTTCTTATTTACATATAGGTGTAAAAAATTCCATGATGGTCATGTTTTATGGTTTCCTTTTTTCTTTGGAAATGTTCATTCTGAAAAAAAGAAAAAAAAAACTTTTAAAAGAGCAAATAAATTGTTATCTGACAATTTGTTATTATTAGGAAAGTAAATAGTTATTTGAGCGTATTTTATTCTTCTTCTCTGACAGTTGYCGTGAATGAGTTTACAGCTATACCAGTATGTTTCACTTTCCTCAGTACTATTAAAGTTGTCATTTAGTTTTAATATGTGATGTACAACTGCTGGTTTGTCATCATGCTTAGATGCTATTTCCTGCAGCACAGAGTGCACTTTTTCCTGGCAAAAATAATTTGTTGTTTCTAAAAGACAAGGATGGACACTGAGCTATTGCTTTATAGTTATATTTTTATWTTTTGTTTTAATAATTTATTTACTTAAAGTGTCACATGAACTTCTCATGCATGAACCTTTTCCTGAAATTATGGAAAGCCTGAAAGCATGTCCTCTGTTAACAACCAATTCATTTCTAGAGGTGCTCTATATTAATTTTATAGCACTGCCTTAACATTGTTAACTATGTCTCTGCCAGTCACAGTGCCTCTTGGCATGGTTAAATTGGCTAAGTTGGTGTACTTTTATGGGACTCTTTAAAGATCCCTCTTAGCAGTAATTTGTCAAATACCAGCAAGGAAGGAGTCTATTGAGGAGAAATTAGATACATGTTGTTTTTTAAATAAAACTTGAAATATGGAAACAATTGATTTTTGGAGAGAGTTTAGAGAGAATATCTTATGTAGACATGAGAAGAGACTAGAATTGATGGTCAACAAACATCTTTGAAGTTAGTTGTATGATTGGAAGGAATGACTCCTAAATATGGTTTCCTGGAGGTGGGGAACACCAGAAGAATGTTGTTGGACATCTGCCTCCTACTGTGATAAATAATGTCACAAGATGCAAAAATGAAAGAAAATTGGGCCCAGTGGAGAAATTATATCTTCAGTGAACATTTTCACAGTAATGAAAGCCTTGCAGATATATCCAGAGGAGTGTGGACCCTTTCCACTCATACGCATCAAAGGATCTGTAAGATTAATGATTAATGATGAGGAAATGCACCGTGGGTTTTTATTTTGATTTTATTGTTTTTGTTTTGGAGTGTGTATTTTTTTTAATGTAAAGAAGGCATAGATAATTAATGATTTTGCATCTGATTAGAAAATTAACATTCCTGATGCTATTACTAGATAACTGAATTTTGGTATTAAGACAGCCCTTTGAAATGCAATTTGACTAGAGCATATATCAAATTRAATTAGATTGATTAAGGGAGTTTTGAAATTGTTGATTTCTTTGAGAGCTCTGTTAACGAAGCATTATATTGTAAGAGAACCCATTAATAGCACTGTTCTACTTAGCTAACAGCCCATTAGCTGCAATAGGTAATAAACTACATGCTCTAGACTCCACAGGAAGCAGGGTAGGACAGGGTATTTCACGAAGTCCACTGTAGGTCTCGTAATAAAGTTCTAGTTTAGTAGTGCTCTGGCAGTCTATTTTCGCTATAAACCTAGGGCTGATTATCCCAAATCCCACAGACCAGTGAAGACCATGTTTTTGTCTTCAGACTTACACTGCTTACTAGCATTGGTGGACCACTGTRAAAACATCACGAGGAGACGAGGCACAGGGAGAATAGTCCCAATATTCCAGGAACTAGTGAAAAGATGCATGGGAGCCCTGCTATAAGGTGTGTGCTGTGGCCCTTCCCAAAAGAACAATGTGATAATTACCAGCATGTAATTTTCCTTACTTCCTTTTGGACAAAATACTCTTCTACTTACAGGCCAAAACCAAAACTATGTTCTACTATTGAGTACCATGAAAGACATTAAAATGTGCACTAAATTAAAAAACTAGGAATGCAGTCTCAAAACTGCTAGTTATGACTAGAATTTTAAAGACTTTGGTAGCATACCAGAAGTTTTCTCCAATTCTTACTTTTACCAGCTTGGAATTTTGACCAAACCTGATCACATTTTGTATTCAAMGTTTTGAGAGAAAAGTCTTAGGGTGTCATTTATAAATGTTGTATAGTATCTGCAGAGTTATTCACCATCTTCCTGTATGTGACTGTAATGTAGTTCTGTAAAAGTTCTGTGAGGTATAATTCCAAATATAATTATAATTAAGTCCAGTGGTACAAAGATAGCAAGAAGAATGATTTTTCCTCTGCTAGGCATAGTGATGATGCAAGAATTGCAAGATTTACATCGTTGGCAGCAAGAAACTATGCCTTTGAGGTCAGGAAGATATGATGTAAAAAAATGGTGAAACCCATGGTTCTATCTTCCGTTACTTTTTCAGTAAAACTGCGCCTTATTTCAGACATTTCGCTGACTTGGCTCTCTGGAAGATCTGAAAGAAAAGTAGCCTGYAGAGGAAAATAATAGTAGGGAAAATGCATTATAATTGGTTTGTCGTCCTTGACTTAGTGTCTGCTTCTCTGTGTCTACAGGATAACACAAAATCTTTTATTCTCTGTGGAGATACTCTGGGTGGCAGGGAGATTTGGGATGTGAGAAATTATGTRCTTTCAGGTGATTTCTATTTATTTACGTGCCCCAAGCATCCCTGCSTGATCATGACTGTAAAAGGCACAATCTGAGCTCAGTAGATGTGAACAGTTCTCAGAGCAATAACCCAAGTAAACCTAAATGTCCCTGTCAAACACTGATAAGACCATAGGTCTGTCAGCCACCCTTATTGAAAGAATCTGTATTTCTGTAGATCTGTCATTATTTCAACCTAATTTCCTTTCTCTATTATTACTTTTCAGTTACAAAATTTCTTATGAGTGTCTAGTGCTTTGTAATCCCAGAAAATATTTTAAAGTATCTGATTTAAGGTACCTGATGTTACTCTCTATGTAATGTTAAAAAAAAATACCTGAGAACTACAAAAAGCATGATAGCAAGACACAGGATCAGTCATGTTCAATGTTAGACTTCTCTAACATATTAGGACCAATTTTTATTGTTATTATTATAATTTTTCTTTGCCAGGAGAAGTGGCTTAAAACTGATGTACARTGTTAAACTTTGTTGACATTCACCTGCTTGTATAAAGTCTTAGCAGACTTTAATTCTCAGGAGCTTAGATCTTAYTTTGAAAAGGCTTCTCCACACTCTTAGTTTGTCCTGTGGAGCAGTACCTAGAAAGAAGATTTTAGTTTCATCTTTAGAAAAAATGCATCACAGACAGAAATAAAAAACATATTTCTCAACTGTGAGTTGTGATATAACTGTTTGTTTTATATGTATATATGTATATATATAGAGAGAGAGAGGAGCAGTAAATGAAAAAAAAAAAGAGATTAAAAATGGTTAAAAGGAAAGGTTGACAGGTGCTGGGGATGGTGAAAACTGTTGTTAATATACTCTCTTTCAGTCAAGCTAACAAAGCAAAACCAGATAGAAAAGATTTACTCTCATGAGTCAAATAGAAAAGTAAGAAAAGTGATTTCAGAGTACTGRTACATATGAATAGTTGTATAAACTGGACCTGTGTCCGTCTAACCCAGCACCCTGCCTCTAACAATTGCAACTGGAGAAAATTTATTTTAAAAAAAAAGAAAGGTCTGTACAGGGTGATGGTTCCCCTGCAACCTTTGCAATTTCTGGCAGTGTGTASGGATTTCTGGAGCTAATGTTTATGTCTCTGCCATAAAAACTTATTCCGCCCGTTCATCTGTCCCTCGTGACTTCCCCTAATCCCTTTCTAAATTCATGTATCCTCCTGAACATCCACCGCGGTCTGTGGCAGAGGGGTCACGTTTGCGACCTGCAGCGTGTTTCCTCTTGAGTTATCAGCTGAGCGGGAAGGAGACGAATCTTCAGCCACAGGCAGTTGCTTTCTAAGAACACACATAGAAAGACACAGCAAGCTGACTGAWTAAAACGAATGAAATTATTCTTTATTTCTCCAAGCTATCCTTTAAACAAACACACAGATTTGGTGATATGGAAACTTTTCATTAATCTGTTAAGTATTTTTGCATAGGTTTAGCAGCTCTCTATCTTCTTCCTCCTCATTTGCTCAAGAATCAGTATATTCAAGTTAAGTGTACTTAAATACCATTTTCCAGTTTTAGTGCTGCTTTTTTTTTTTTTTAATTTTGAAATCTGCTTTAAAGATGGTGTAGAAGGCTGAGCTTCCCAAAAAATGAATCAAATCTAAAAAGAAATATTTTGTTTACGCTTTGGTTTGCTTTCTGTTTGCTTCTTCAAAAAAAGAATTCATCTCCATCCACAGAAGATAATTTTTTTCTCAGAATTACAAGCAAACTGAAAAAGTATGTTAGTCAGATGGATTTTTTTACTGCATCTTCAGAGAAGGCATGTGAAGGCTAATTTTATTTCAGATGTCTCACATGGCAGCATTTATATCTCAGCAAGTACGTCTTGGTACTCCAGTTCTGCAAATAATGATGTCAAAATGTCCATTCCTTCAGTTCATGAAGAAAATAATCCAAGCAGTAACATTTTAATGCTTGATCTCAGAACATACCAAAGGATATTAACTGCTAAAAATTATACTCTTTACCCATATCAGCTATGAAGTCATTAGAGAAAATTCTCCTTGTTTATGGTTTTTGTGACTGCTGGGTAAATCAAAATCCAAACAAAAACCTGGCTTCTAAGGACACTCTCTGTTTGTCAGATTTCTTTAAGAAGTGGGATTTAACTTAAAAAAATCAAAATGATAGGGTAAGGTCTGTATATCTGTGACTTCTTTTCCTAAATCAATCACACTAAAATATCAAAAGAGGAGTTTGAGATTTCTCTTTGGAAAATGTGCTTTTATGATAAGTAAGTCTAGAAGAATTTTGAAAAATCAATTTATGACCAAAATGAGAGGAGAATCTGCTAATGTAAATCAKTATAAAGCTAGGGAGCTAGAGTTCTAAAAAAAAGAGATATAAGAAAATGTCTTAGAAAATGCATTTTTCTTTTACTCTTTTTTTTTTTCTACAACACATATGGCTCTTAATGGAGTTTTAATTTTCAGAATTAAATGTTTTAATATATGACCTAACATTTTTGGATTAATATTGCAAACCACCAATATGTCACAATAGACCTATCATACCGTTTCCTTATTACGACCTAGTATGCTGCCAAAGCAAAAAAAAAAGAGATTTTTTTTTCTATCAAACTGACTTCTGTTTGTGTAGACAGTGGCTGAACATGATTTTACATCAATATTCTCAGTAAAATTAGACAGATGTATTAGTAATCTTGTTCCAGTCTGCATGCTGACAAGCAGTGCATGAGTAATGAAGAGGTCTTTCCARTGTGACCCAACTGCAGAGCACTAATGAACAGGGATGTGCATTATTAGTTGATAGTACATACTAGAATTAGAACAAAAAAGATGCAATTTAAGGTGCTGCTTGCATATATATAATGCTCTAGTTGCCTTAGGCTAGGGAAAAGTAAAGAAACAGGAGTCTTATGCTAAGCCTGTATAGTTAACTTTCGTTTAAAGAATCAATGCTTTTTCAAGAAAAATGTGCAAAGCTTCGAGAAAGTATTGTTCCTAGCTTTACAGTCAAAAGCAGACTGTATGACCTGTAAGTGTATTTCCATTTAAATTACAGTTTGAATGGACAGATAGAGGCTTAAAAAGTGAACCCTCATGCTCTGATAAAAGTAATGAACATTTTATCTAGAAATGAAAATCCATTTATATTTTAGATTTTGTTATCTATGACTACCTCAAGATTAATAGTCAAACAAATAAACTATTTTCTGTCTTTTTCTAAAAARTATATAAGGCAAGCAGACCTTAAATTTTTCTTCGTTTTTGTGATTTGATGATAATGGGTAATATTTTTGTGATAGTAGTCACTTTCTTATACCTTGGGATAACAATTACCTTGTCACGTGCTTTGAGTTTGCAAACAGTTCAACAGCAAGAAACTTAAAAAAAAAAAAAAAAAAAAAAAAAAAAAAAAAAATTAAACTTAAAAAAAAAAAAAAAAAAAAAAAAAAAAAAAAAAAAAAAAAAAAAAAAAAAAAGGAAAAAGAAAAAATTCAAATTTCAAAAGAAAAAAAATAAATTCAGCTCAGATACATCACATTCAAGAGTTGGTCATTCCACTAAGATGAAAGTCACAGGAATTTGTCACAGATGGATAGATTCAAATCATAATGGCGTGTTGATCCTGTCTGGCAATATCAACATGGGCATTTAGGTCTGCACTGCTACCACCAGTGACAGAACCGTGCAGTGGGGGAAGCAGATATTCACCTCCACACAGATTCAGTCCTGTCCTCGGATGTAATGTTTTCACCTATCCTCTGGTGAAATGTTTTTTTTCTGTTCCTGAAGATTTTCAACTGTGTGTGTACAKTCTCTCTCACTAGATACTTATAGAAAGAGTAATTGGGAAAAGTGCTGTGATGACCTGCATATTGAGAGTAATGTGTTGGAATAGTTCGTGCTCTGAGGAGTCTTTGGCCATTAAATCAAAAATTCAAAGACAGAATCCCAACAGCATCTAGAGAGATTGCCAAATACTTCATCAGCCGGTGCTGCTGTAGACAAAATTTTATTCTCCCTCTACAGTTGAAATAAAGCTAGACTAGAAGAATAATTTAAAAGCTGGTTCTCACCACTCTTTTAAAATTGTGTCTTTATTCTAAACCTTTCCTTGTCTCCGATATTGATCAGTTTATTTAACCTTTTTGGCTTAAATTTTCCTTACTTATTGTCTCATTTCTCAAAGTTTATATTTAAGAGCAAGTACAAATTGCTTCCATAAATGTTACCTAATTCATTTAATTAGCAAAATAAAACTATTCATGTTATTGTTCTATTGTTTTGGAATTTACTGTTCTCCAAGTAAGTGAAAATGCTTTATTAAGTCTCTTCAAGCAAATAATAATTACAAATCACTTCATAAAATGAAACACTTTTTCATTGTTGTTGGTTAACAATATATGTATAGGCTAATGAACACCTAGTTATTAACAGAGCGTGAAATCATCAATCTGTTTCAGTTGACCAGCTAATCTGTGGAAACATCTGGTCTGTGATCTACATATTCCTCAGACTATGGGGGAAGCCAAGAAAAACTGCTTGGAAGACTAATACAGTCCAATGTGATTTCTTTAGTTTCATTGAAAATGATGGCAGCTTATTCATACTCATTGGAAACACAGCAGGAGATGATTTGAGTTTAGCACTCCCGTGAAAAGTCCCTCATTTTTCCTTTGCTTTCATTAAGAATAAAAGTTAGGCCCCAATCTGTATTCTGAAACCTGAATGGAAAGCATGGACAAGGAAGTAGTTCTTTGTTGCTGTTCTGTTCAGTTTGAAGAGATTTTATTCAATAACTTGCAGATATCCTGGAGTTCCTATTGAGACCAATGAGTTTACAGTTTCAATGAGAAATTGCATGTTTATTTCCTGGTATATTCTAGTGAGATTAGTGCGGTGAAAGGATAATTTCTGACTATTTAAGTTGTTTAATTTATGGAAGAGACTGTCTCATATAGTTGCCAATATTTTTAGGGTGTTAGATCTGATGATGCAGTGTTTTACTTCCAGACAGATATTTTTATGTTTTCCTTAAAATTCTATATAAACTTATGATTTAAACCGTTATGATGAAGAACATGGGCAATATTGGAGAACACATATATTTTAGAGCAGGGAGATATAAGAAACTTGCTTTTGTTTCTGCTTCTGTTGTTACACTAGGTATTTTAAAATATGGCTCTTTTAATCTTTTAATTCTATCTTGCAAATCTAATCATAATAATAATTATTATGTATTTTGCACATTCCTCTAGAAAATGGCTTTTCTTTGAAAAGTATAGCAAATGTGCATGTAATTGCATAAAGATGTACGTATAATTATATACGTAAATGTACAATTCAAAGTCACTGTTAGCATTTATGAAAATAAGGGCTCTTAAAGCGAATAAAGATTGTATGCAGACGTGTTTCTTGTGCTATTGCTTATTCAAGGATCAGTTTGTGGGAATGTTTACATAGATCGAATTAGTCAGGCATGATTTTTCTCTGGACTTATTATTATTTGGTGACTGTCAGGTGGATTTATTAGGACTGGTGTGGAGAGCTGTGAGACTGCAACTCGTTGCTCTGTCAGCAGTTTTGAACTGAGGGCAGTAGTCTGGTGTCTGATCCTGACTGCAAAGACAGCATAGAAGAAAGTGGCTACATTGGTGTGGATGTTGTCTACCTTTCTGATAGACAGCCTTGGCTCCTCATTGAAAGTGTGTGTCTGTGTATCAGAATAATGAATGGAGATGACAGGATTATCCCTGCTCTCCCCATCTCTTAGTGGAGCCATGAATAAGGAACCTGTGGGAAGTGAAAGCCCTTGGTTGTTTCAAGGTGATAAAGAATTTTCGTGTTAGCAAGAGTCATGTCATCTCTGAGTGTGAGCTCTCCTGAAGTGCCTCGGTGCAGCTCATGGCACTTGTGYGTCCAGGCACCATCGTGTCCATACTTTGTATACTGAGCATCTCTCAAGTCCTCACCTCTAGCAAAGTAGGGACAGAGCAGGGTAGCTCACCAAGCTTACCTTTTTCATATATATATATACTTCTACTTGCATTTATTCATTTGTGGTTAACGTGTACCTCTGACGTGCTCCGTGGCACATCCCCTGGAGATACAGGCTTTCTGCTGCTCTGAAAGTCCCTCAGCGTTTCTAACAGACCTGTKCTGTGACTCCGTAATGTGGCTCCTGAGAGCTGCTGCAGACATTCCCTTTCAGAAAAATGTGGCCTTTTTTTTTTGTTATTTTCAGTGGGATAACCTTGTAGGATTTCCTGGTGGGAAATGGAGAGTACCTTTCACTGTGACCCTATTCAGGTAGCAGCTTCTGCCTGCAGGTAGCTGAGAAATTGGCAGTCCTTCTCTTTAATGAAGCTATTTATCAGCCTTACATAATTTGGAGGTCTTGAAATACATATGTAAAATCTATCTTTTAACATTAGAAAAATAATGCAAAAATATATATTTGTTCAAACACATCAAACAYATAACTTGTAGGCTTTTGTTATTGTATGACTGTGATACACTTTAAGCATTATCTTATRATAGTCTGGATAAATAATGTCTGTAATTAGCAGTCTCAACATAAAAACGACTTTTTTTTTAACAAACACACAAAGAAAATATTAACCAAAACTGTTATCTCTCATATTTTTATTTCGTTGACTCAYAAACAACAAGCACTGTGTATGAGGCCATTATGAACTGATGATTTGCTGTCTGTAGACAGGCAATTTAAACCCTCAGAGTACTTTACTATATAGCATGCTTTGTTTGGTATAACTTACCATCATGCTTTTTATGTGAATTGGTGCTAAAGCTTTACCTTACATTCGACGAGAGAACACAGTGGTTCTGCACTGAGGATTTGTCATGCCTGACAAATCAAATAATGGGTTTCATGCACTGGGACCGATGCCCACCAGTATGCTCCGAATTAAGCTATGAGGGGTATACTTAATCACATTCATTAGATGAAAATAGTGTTGCAGACAAAGAAATTCAAGTAGAGCAAAACCCGTAGGAAGGAGAAAAAAAAAACAAAAAAACAAAAAAAAAAACCCCAAAAGCACAGTGCTAAACTTCAGACATCAGACCTCATAGATGTTTCTGCCAAGCTCTGCTCCCTGTGCAGAACGAAGCAGGATAAAGGTATATAATGGAGCAGCATGTATCTGTGTCAGTGCCTGCACAGCCCAAGCCAGCACTCACTGACCCGATTGTTGCGTTCAGTACTGAACAGTTACTGTGACTGCCAGGGATTCATAGAGCTGTGCTAGAATCAGTGCTAGGAACTGCTAGGAATTATGAGTATTATCCTGTAACTCACTTTAGGCCTTTCTGAATGGCAGTTGTCACATACTATTAGAGATTGTATCTCTTTGTGTTCTGTTGACTAAAAMAATTATAGTTTGAGCTTTTAAATATACATCACAGTGTAGAGTCTAACATTAATAAGCTTGTGCTATGCCATGTTGACTGACAAGATAATATATATTTAAATAAAAAATGACAGTGGGGCTCYGCTAGACTTCTGTGGAATTCAAGGAGCAATTAAATATTACTCAGTCCTGTTTGTACCACAAATTAATGAAGATGTAGAACAATCAGCCATCAACCTCACGGTCAGAAAATAGCATTTACGTAAAGTGGTCGTTAATATGAAGTCAATATTTACTACAGTGTATAGACACACAGCCTTTTCTTCTTTAATAAAATCAAACAGGGTCACGGCAAATGTCATTTCTCTACAGTGATGACTACTGTAGCTGCAAACAGCTATCAAATAAATATACTGCCATATAATATTAATACTTGTGCTTGCCATGGAAATTACAAAAGCTTACATACAGTTCTTTAATGCGGGCAGTGAAAATAGCTCTSGGCAATAATTCAGACTGCCTGATCATGTCAGTTTTGCAAGATGAATATAGCTAACAATAGCTCTCTAGTACCAGGAATAGCGAGAGCAGCTTGGTAAGGATGGTTGGTGAGGAAATTCAGGTTATAAATTATCTCAGTGCTGCTACCCTAGGTTGAAGCATGCTGCTTTCAGTGGAGGTGGATGTAGGTGGAGGGAACCACTGGATTCAGCCAATCCTGGACAGCTTCAGGAAAGTCAGTGTAGTAATAAAGAAGCAAGAACAGAATACGTATACAAAATACTTCTTGCCCATAGTGGTGTAATGAGCATTGTAKACTCTTGAAAGAAATCCCATTCTTCAAGATGCTGAGTCAGATTTGCAAGGTGAGGTAAAGACCACCTGTGGCGGTGGAGGCAACCTGCGCAGTTACAGTAAGCATGGTATTGCTTTTGCTCATTCATGTTGAATAAGGTCAGGGATTTATTTTTTACAGAAAACTTTTACAACATAACCAAAAATGGTGATGGATTTTAAAAAAAAAAAAAAAAAGTGTACAAAATAATATGTTCTTTGATTCCTTTTTGATTGCTATTTGCCTATAGCAATATACTGGAGGAGTGGAAAAATCTCAGTAATTCTGAATATAACAAAACCTTATATTGAGTTGTAAGAGTGATCTGCTTGGCTAAAAATATTTGTTTCCTCAGTTCAGTAAAGCAAACAATGGTCTTTATAAAGGATGATAAAAAAAACCCCACTATCTACACATAAATTCACTACAGTGTGGGATGACAACACTATACTTAATGTTGCACTGACGGATTCTGTCTTGTAAAATGTTACTATAAAGCAAGTAATAGCGTGAGAGTGTCCGTCATGTCTTTGATTCAGGCAATGTACAAAGTAATCAGTAGATATATCAAAATCAATGCTATAGTTAAATAAAATGTTTTTTATTGTTACATTTGTGACATTGTTACATTTGAATAAGCAGGAGGAGTGTTTGAAAATTAATGAATTATATTTTAAATAATTAACTTTTAGGTACATTTCGTAGTATAGTGCACATTTTCTTGAAACAAGCAARTCACAGTGATTTATTGTTTGCATATGAGTTTGCATATGAGTTCCTAGAAAAGGAGTATTTTCCAGATATTTGATATTTGACAAGAGATTTTTAAGTAAAGTGCAGATTTTTTTTTCAAATCATTTCTTTGGATTGTTTTGAAGAATGAACTTTCATCTTTTTGAAGATGAAAGTTTTCAATTAAAATGATCTGTTTTCTATGGTGTGAATTAAAATATTCTTTATGCTTGCATTTTCATGTTTTAGATATGAAAAATTGAACATCACTCTTGAATCTGTGATGTTATCACTACAGCTGCTGCAACTAAATAAAGATGATTTCCTTATGCCAAATAACATCACATTTGGTGTGTACTGTYGGGCATTAGTCCTATAGCCTTTCGTCAGCTTTTTGACTATTTTGTCCACTTTTTTCTTTTGAATGGGTGTGATGGTGAGTTATTTGGCATTAGAAAACCATCTTTATTTAATTGCAAATGGAAATATATCTCTTTRGGAGAACTTATTATACAAATAACACTGTTGTGGGAGATTGATACAAACCGAGTGACTGACTATGTGAAAGCCAAATGAAATGGACTTAGTGAAACACAGATGAGCAAGAACTTAATATTAGGGATAATTTGCTCTTCTTTGTCAGCCATACCTCTCCTAAGTGGTTATAAATGTTATCAAATCTTGTCATACCTGGTGTGCTGCATGGTTTCCTAGTGGTAGGCAGTTGCAGGGAGGAGGAGGTACCAGACCTTCAAGCTGCGTGGGGACGGGCTRTCTGGCTGCTGTGCCCACCAGCTAGTTGCTATCCTGGCTGTAGTACTAAATTATCCTCATGTTAGCCCATGACCTCAGATCGTCATCAGTTCATGCTTCCTTTTAATATTATACTTCAACACGAGAGACTGGGTCCTGCACTGCTTTGTACAAGGTGGGTATAAAGCATGGTCGGATCAGCATCCAAGTGTTATCCAGAGCCTTTTCTTTCTTCTCTCTTTTTTGGGCTGAGTGTGACTGCAGGATGTTTTAGGAAGGGGAGAGACAGCTTCAGTTTGCAACCTCTAGGAGGGGAGCTCAAGTTCTCAGCATTTTGGTTTTGACAAAACGTGACATTTCAGTGGGTAGATGTATTTGTAAAGCCATGTTATTCAAAATGTTGGATAATAATTTATACAGTTATTGCTAGTTTTATTGCCATAAAGCTGTAGGTTGTGGACTCTTTCATATTGCATATAAAGAGATGGGAGTGTATTTTCTGTTTTTATTTTATTTTATTTTAATATTTTTTCCCCTAGATTCCTGAAAAAAAATCTCAGSGGTTAGAATTTTTTCCTTAAAAGTCTAAGTTGTGAGGTATTAAGATGGAACGATTATCCTCCTTCTAGTGTGGCTTTTTGTTGTGATGGATTTATATATGACRTGTCTGTGAGTATTGCACCCGGTGGCCCGAGGTTTGTATATGTCCTTTGGAGCTTTGGTAGCATAGGTACACAGTATAAATTATTATACTGGGGAAAAAAATGTATGAAGAGGCTTTTCTTCTGCATAATATGGTGGGTTTATATATTTTTCTCTTTGAACACCAAGGTATTGAAGCCATCATGTAAATTTATGACTTGTTTGAAGGACTTAGAGCAGCTCAACATTTTTTGTGTGTGTGTCCATTTCCCATCTATTTCAAGTGGAGTTGATAGATACTTTATATACCTAGATCTATAAATCTCTGAAAATTATTCATTCTTTCATTCATAAACACTGTTTTGAAAGCATAACATTTATTATGCATTCAACTTTTCAGTTAAATAGAAGTGTAATGTTAATATAACTATTGATTTAGTATAAAAATGTAGAATGTTGCATATTTAGAATATGAAGTATTATGAAGCATACAGAAAAGTAGATAGATCAGAACTGCTTATGTGAGTCATCAAAGAAGATTTAGAATGTGAGGTGTCATATCATGAAAGTGTCACACTGATTTTCTAGTTCAGTTGTATTCACTACCAAAATGTCAGATTGATGCAAGTGTTTCATTTCAAAAAGTCACAGATTGTGGTAACCATGTTTACAGTATATCCTTACTGTCCATGTTTGTGATTTAAATGGTGGTGACATCTAAGGCGCCATTATGGTGGACGTTGTGGAAGCCCAAAGGAGCCAAGGCAGTTTGTATTCTAAGACATGAAGTAATTGATAKAGCAATTAGGAGTATAAAAAAGAAAACGTAAATCAGCAATGCTTATGTGGTCAGGGCTGCAGGATCGAGCTTTTTGTTCGGGTAGTGGTGTTAGCATGCTGCCATTTGTTGTTGCAACTGTCAGGACTTATATGAAGCAGGAAGAAAATGCGTATTTTAGCTGAAATTTTCAGCTAATATCAAATATGCAAATTAATAGCTTAGGAGATGTGAGAGTCTCTTATAGTTCCTACTGAAATTAATCAGGATGAGACTTGAGAGCAGCTCTCAAAATCAGGCCTGACTTTATGCATTCACATTTGGAATTATTAGCCTTTATATCCTCTTCATATGTAAGTACATTTCTCCTTATTTTACATCCCACACTTTTTTGCAAAGGTTATTTATTTATTACAGAATAATAATTTTAGCAACTTGTCATGTTTCTAACCGTATAGCAGAAAGCCATGTCCAGGCTGGGTGGAGAAGAAATGTGTGTATATGCACACTYAGTTAAAGAGATCAGTTTTACCAGAAGCATGACTATGTACATTGAACACAAAAATCTGCAACGTGTTGTTTAATCTTGTTCCCATTTCAGGGCAAACCCCTAGCTTTGAGGACATGCACTCAAGAGGGGTTTTCTGATATTTCTCATATTATAGCACTCCAGACAATGCTTAAAAGACATAAGTGCTTAAAAGGCAGCTTGGGAGCTGTCTGTCCTTCCAGAGGATGTRCTGTAAATTGTCGTTTTGCACCTAAGGTGAAGGAAAATCAAGACAGACAGAAGTATTCATGGATCTAAATGGCTTTCAGGCCTGCTTGCAAAGCTGCACCTTTCTTCTCATTTCCTCTGTGTCTCTTCTGCATCTCCACAGAGCTTTCTTTCATGCATTTATTAAATATTAATTAGATGGTAATGTMCTCAATTAAATTACAGGAAATATTCCTGTGATTTTATGCTTTGAGCTTTGTAAAATCAATAAGGAAATACATTAAAGCAGTAGTACAGATGTGGTGTAGTTATATTCACTTCTGCCACATGAGTGTGTAGTGCATTTGTCTCATTGTCATAAAACCTCCAGCAAGGGGACATGTTTGCACAAATGAGATCATATAAACATTAGAATCACAAAAAAGTAGGAGCATTTGTTCTTTATGCCTTCTTAGGTAAGTTAGCTTTGGAGGACTGTAAAAAATATCAAAGTTATTAAAAGATAAGTCTGCAAACAGACTTAAAGCAGAATAAAATTATAAAAATATTGCTTTAAGGTCAAATGTGTTTGCAGATTGAAGCTAGCCACCTTGTACACTTATGATATGTGCCTTTTAGCACAGAGAAGAATGTGGTCTTAGTGCTCTGCCCATGCTGACACTGTGAAATGAAAAAGGAGGCAGAGATCTTCAGTTCAAAATAGAGTTGTTTTACCTCTTTTTTTTTTGACTGGCCWCTCCTAAAGAGATTTAAGAAAACTGACATTTTTCAACTCACTAAAGAACAACTATAAGTGTTTCATTTACAAAAGGGCCTTGTGGCTAGCATTTGTTAATAGTGGCTGGACGGTAGCATTGATCCTGATGCCACTTGGGTGGTTTCTTCTGTTGTGGGCTCTTTGTGCACACACTGTGTTTAGATTGCACTCGTGTTACTGGACCTGGGAGTATTTCTAAGGTCTGGGTGAATTTCCTGGCTGCTCCCCATATTCAGATGGAGGCAAGACTCCAATACAAGACTCATCTGGAAGACTAAACACTTACTGGTATGTTCCTGGGTTTATTGTATTTGTAATCATAATTGCAAAGGGAATAGATTTAGGTAAAACTCAATCTAGATAAATTATGAGATACTGAATAGTGTAAACATTCACAGAAGGCAAAGCTTTCTCTGGTATGGCAAGGTGGTTCCTCAAATCCAATGGATCTAAACTTCAATTTAGTAGAGGAAAAGAGTGGACTGACCTTTCAGAGTGATGCTATACCACATTTTTTTAGCATACTAATGCCTTGAAGTTGACTTATTTTTTTGCCTTGTCCTTCAGATTTTGTACTTCCATGGATTGTTATCTCCACAGGAGAATGGTCTTTTTATATTCTTACCTGRCAGCATGAATAGTTTAGTTCTTTACAAAGGTCCATCACTTCACCATATCTTCATATCCTACTCTGAGCTCTGTCATCCTCTCCACCTCCTTCTCTAGGATCTCGTTCACACCATTTTGAACAGTGCTATGCAGCACTTGCAGAAATAGATTTTGGCATATCTCCACTCTTCCAGATTGCACATCATTTTTTGGGGGGAAGTCCTGAGCATTAAGATATTTCTTAGAAGTCAGCTGCAGGACTTCCCGATATTCAAATAATTCATGGCTTATTTAGGAAAATGSCCAAGAGAATAAAATAATCTATTGTTTGCATTCATTGTGGCATTGTTAATGTTTCATCCRTTGCTAATTTAGAGGACATTTGCCATAGAACTTTAAGCATATTTGAAGCCTAAGTATGTATTATTTGCTCCAACAGCTACAATATTCCTTCTGCCATATACACATTGCTAAAAATGTTAGCTCATTTTTTGTTACTTATTCTTCATGCAGATAGTTTGGAAGTAGAAGCTTTTTGGTGATGCTGCTTATGTAAGTCTGACACAGAAGAAAAAGAGCACCAGGTATAGTCAGGATGTTAAAGACTTTAAAAAAAAATTATGCACATCTGTTTTCTATTTTTGACTGAATAATGACAGACTTTGAATACTGAACATGGACTCCACTGCTTGAAGTCAGCCCTACAGTTAAGATGCTTTCTCTAATAGGTAGTTGKTTTTTTTTTTTTCTTATTTTTAGTATTAATGTAATGCCTGTGCAATATAAAAGAAAAAATGACAACCTATGCTCATAAACTGAWTGTAATAGAGAATTGGACAGCAATAGTGCTGCATTAGGGAGAAATACTACTTAGTTGCATTATTTCCTATGATGTGACTCTAGTGAGTATATGAATTGATCTCATGTTACTTTTTCTGCAGTTGTCACCAGATGTATATAGCACCTCTCTCATAGTACCTCATATTATGTAGTGTGAAAACTACAGYGCTAACTCCACACCAGAATATTTCAATAACCCTCACTGATTTATGGATGCATGCAGTATAGGAATGAGATCAAGAAGCGATTGCAGTGTAAAATGCAAAATTCCCATTGTGCACACTGGGAGACCTGAACTTATATTACCTCATTGGAGTGAATGTGCGGCGAAGCCCATTCTCTAGAGAGAATTTTAGTGCCTAATTAATGGAGCCGTTTCTTGTTCTGATTTGGACGGGGACGAGACGGCTGGTGTGTTACGCGCTTGCTGGAGGCGGCGGAGCTGGACCCGCGTGACCTTTGCATTTTGCTGCATGGGCGAGCAGGGCCGGCTTCTCTCCTGCTCCTGTAATGAGGGAGTGCAGGGTATATCCTGCTTATGATGCACGCACTTAACTCCTGTTAATCCTTTGGGGAGTTACACACTGCTATCAAAAGGAGTATATACTTTTAATCTCTAGAGCAGCCCTCTAAGAGCTAACTGGAATTTGTAGGTCTTATCAATTTGCAGCAGTGTAGGTGAGTAAAAAGAGACTTTAAAATAAAGCAACYGCTGACTCAGCCAAGATAGAGGCTCAGGAATAAAACTGAAAATTCAGCAGTGCTAGTTCYTCTTCATCCATCAGCTGATTGAAAGTATTACCCTTTTCCTGCTAATCCTCAGAGACCACTGTAATGTAAAGAAATAGAGATAGGGATGTCTGAATAATAGGAGACCACTAATGTTTGGAGATTCTTTAAAGGGTAGTTCCTCAAGGTGTCCTCCYGTACCTGGCAGATAGAAGTAAAAAAAGGCAAGGTTTACTTTACATCTGAAATCTAACAAAACTGTTCAGGCAAATTCAATAGTGTTAACATGGTGATGCTACAGCTAGATTTCTTTCCAATTAAAAACTGATAGAAGCAGTCCTGAATCTGCATTAGAACACCTCTGAAGTTTGATTATTTGAGAAAAGTAGGTTAGAGAGTTGTTCTGATTTGAATAGAAGCTATTGCTGGTGTGTGTTGGGTGAGGGTATCATTGTATGAGATCAGATTTATGTAATATGCTACCATCATACAATAGATAATAGAAATTCAAGTATGTTCTATAGTACAATATTGGGAAAAGTAACGCTTGAATCCACAATTTAGGGCCTACCTCAATTATATGAAAGGTCACTTCAATTTATAATTATTGTATCCTTTCAGTAGTCCAAATGGCTCATGTGACCGCTTACACTTTGAAWACTGTACCTCAACACAGATCAGTAATAAAGTTGCAGATGCTGTTMCTGGTGGTATTTTAAAATTAATATCCTTTCATACACAGAATCACAGAATCATTGAATGATTGAGGTTGGAAGGGACYTCTAGAGATAATCTAATCCAACCACCCCTGCTCCAGCAGGGACACCCAGAGCAYGGGGCACAGGGTGGCAGCCAGGCGGGTTTGGAAGGTCTCCAGAGAAGGAGACTCCACARCCTCTCTGTTTTTTTTCAGATTTTCATAACAATTGTAGCTAGTTGTCTAAAACCATTCTGAGAGTTAAACATTTCTCAGGGCGTTTTAAGAGCTAAGAAGATGGTTCTCAGTTGTCAAGCAGGAGGTCAGTCAGTGCAGGATAGTGTTATTTCATGGAAGAAACTAATTATGTTCAGTTTTATGAGACCAGCATGTTGCAGCTGAGTTTGTAGTTTCAAAATGGTAAAACACATTGAATGTTTAGTCTGAAGTATGCAGAACTACCAGTATTACTGAATTTTATCTACAACAACCCATTACATACTGCTTTTGAATAAAATGTGTACCTACTGTGTATGTACTTCACTATGTAGGACTCAAAAATCCAGTACTATGAACAAAATGCYATAAATAAAATATTGCCTGTAGTTGTAGATATGGAGGTAATTTGAAATTCAAAAGCAATAAAAAAAATGCAAATAGAAATAGTCTGTGCTTACAGATATTTATGGAGAAATTACCTGGATCGTTATATGCTTCATTTCATTTATAATGTGAAAAAGTAGCAAAATGCACCTGGTATTTCCTGTGGAAGAAATCACATTCAACTTTTTATCTTCCTAAAAATGAAAATTATATAAATCCATGATCTAAGTAACAGTTTTACAGCAAGATGTTGTATGGATTTATTYTTCAGGTTAATAACATGAGACAAAATATGAGAAAAATTATATGTATGCATAAACTCAGATAAGAAGAATGAAAAAAGTCTTTTTAAGGTCATTGTGAACATAGGACATGTGTGTTGAATATAGTTTGTTAAGAATCCTTTTTAAGGGACTCACAACACCTGTAGTTAAATATTACAAATAATGTTAAAAAAACTGTATCACAAGCAACGCAGAAAGGTAAATTTAGAGTGTTTGTTCATGACTTTAAGGYYTAAAGATCTCTGTTTCATCTCAAAAGTGAAAYAGAAGCTGAATCCCAATGCTATGATTATTCACTGAAATGCACATACTTAACTCAGTGTGTCCTTAGAAGTGAATGAAACAGAGTAGAAAAAAAAATGGTAATTCGCTATCTTAAAGAATTTACTGTAATCTTGTTGTATCTTGACATTTGCTCAAAGTTCCTCAAGCCTCACAATGATTGAGAGAGTCCAGTAGTGTTTTGCTCATCTGTAGTGCTGGGAAGTTCTGGCCTCAGCTTGCTGTGAAATCCCCTGGCATGGGTATATGGCCTGAATTGAGATAGCAGCGGGTACCATATGTCCCAACCCACCTCCATGTTAATGCCCAGGACTGCTGCTGCACAGCCCAGTGCATGTGTGACTGCTCCCTCCCTGGGCCCATGCCCCCTTCCGTGCTAGAGAGGCACTCATTCGTATTAGATTTAAATGCCTTAAGTGTGAATTAAAAAAAAAAAAATTTTGCACAAAAGCACTGAGTTTAGGAAGCACTCACTCAGTAAGCTTTGCTATTGTCATGGTGATCTCCACCACAGAGGTAGTAAAAAATGGCCTGAGGTTGTAACGTTTGCAGCTATTCCAGTTGCCTGCAAATAAATACATAGAATGCAGTTTTTTTAATACAGTGTGAATTTTCAGCCTTTATGATAAACATAAATTTTCCTAAGAAATTCTTTAAAGTGTATACGTGTTTATAGGACCAGATTTTAATTCCAGTGTAGTTAGTCATTAATGTAATTGCATGTATATCCCTTGAGAATGTGTATCTTGGTTTTTCATTTTCCTCAGGCAGATTCTAAGATCCCATAATCTTTCCAGGTCCAGCAGCAGAGATAATCTCGAAAGTCCAAGAGCTGTTTCCGTATTCAGCACTTAATCCTGCAAATAAAATGTTTGACAGTGGGTTAATTGGTCATATTTAGTTTAAGCTAAAGAGAGATTATCTTAATTTAGATTAAAATAAAGAAGCGAGACATAACTTCCATATACTTATATCTGTAATAGTGTGTAAAGCTGTCACATTATTGACCTAAAATATAACTTACTGACTTATTTTTTTCTTTATTTTTATTCCTTCTTTTTCAATAAGGACTGATGAGTCTGACTGTTTGCATGGTAAAGAGAATGAGGTGGAAAAAGTGCATTGTTGGAGGGGCTGGAGAGTCTTCACTTTCTGAAACACTATGTTTGTAAAGGGAGACAGATAAAGGAATCTCACTGGGCATACAAGGCCTCCAGCTTCTTTTGCAATTCTTTAAAGCAATGTGAAGGAAAGAGACCATTTCCCAAGATCTCATCTATCTGATAACCATTCTTAGAAACTCAATGAAGAAGAGTGCTTTGGTACCTGAGTACCAAATAGGGGAATATTACAGCAGTCTTGACTTTCCTCTGGGCCTGCTGATGTTGATTCTTAGGCGTGTACTGTCTCATCTCTCCGCAGCTAAGAAAAATCTCTTTGGGCACCTCTGAATGCTCCGTCCATTAAGTGGTGTTTCCATCTTCATTGAGTCCTTACCTCTTCCAGCACTTCCCTGTTCTCCTAAAACCGTAGAATCATAGAATACTTAAGGTTGGAAGGGACCTCTAGAGGTCATCTAGTCCAACCCACCTGCACACGCAGGGTCTCCTAGAGCATGTGGCACAGGGTGGTGTCCAAGCAGGTTTTGAAGATCTCCAGAGAAATAGACTCYGCCACCTCTCTGGGAAACCCGTTCTAGTGCTCTGTCACCCTCACTGTTARAAAATTCTTTCTTAAGTTCCTGTGGAACTTTTGGTGTCTCAATTTGTGGCCGTTTCCTCTAGTCCTATTGTTGGCCATCACCAAGAAGAGATTGGTCCCACCATCCTCGCTCCCTCCCTTGAGGTACTTATACACACTGATCAGGTCCCCTCTCAGTCTTCTCTTCTCCAGGCTGAACAGGCCCAGCTCTCTTAGCCTTTGCTCGTAGGGTAGGTGTTCCAGGTCCTTAGTCATCTTTGTAGCCCTGCACTGGACTCTCAGCCCAGAACTGCACACAGTACTCAATTTGCGGCCTCACCAGGGCCGAGTAGAGAGGCAGAATCACCTCCCTCGACCTACTGGAGATGCTCTGCTTAATGCACCCCAGGATCCCACTGGCCTTCTTGGCCACGAGGGCACACTGCTGCCTCATGGTCAACTTGTCGTCCACCATGACGCCCAGGTCCCTCTCTGCGGGGCTGCTCTCCAGGAGGTCGGTCYCCAGCMTKTAGGSRTGTCTRGGGTTATYCCTGCCCAGGTGCAGGACCCTACACTTGCCCTTGTATTATGATATTTTCAATCTGTTCTTCTTTCACAAT
>PTEX01000010.1:8354671-8368470 GCA_003342815.1 Eudromia elegans | reverse complement strand
CCCAGGTGCAGGACCCTACACTTGCCCTTGTTGAACTTCATGAGGTTACTCGCCGCCCAGCTGTCCAGTCTGTCCAGGTCCCTCTGGATGGCAGCGTAGCCSTCAGGGCTGTCAGCTCTTCCTTCCAGCTTSGTATCATCAATGACATCATCATTAAATGACAGCATATGAAAGAGCTGCTGTCACTGGTTTAAATGTAAGACTCAGGCCCTCCGCATGCGTAATTGTTCCATTGGAAAGACGGGTTGGCAGCAGGGGTTTCATGGAGACCATATTCCCTCAGGTGCTGAGCTTCTTGTGGCTGATTCTCTGTTGCATATGCGAGTGTGGAGCCTGGCATGATTACAYGTAGCTTAAAAAGGTAAAACGTGAATAGAAGTACTTTAGGAAAATGCAAAGGGAAATAGGTTCTTTGAGGTRTATGGCTCTGGGTGCCTTATGGGCATCTAAATTTCTTCCTGAAAATGGCACTGAGCAGAGTTGATAGAATTTCTGCTATTTCACTGAGAAGGCCATAAATGGCTGTGAAATTTTGTGATTTGATCTTACAGAGGCATGGATGAATTTTGTGGGCAGCATCAGCCAGTTATTCAGTTTGAATTTACAAGTTCAGTTTCAGTTTTAAAATAAAGTTATAGCTAGGCTTTCCTAATCATATATCCATGCCTCTATGGGTAATAAATGGGATGGCAATGCCCTGTCATTTAACCAAATATTGTTCTTTTTGTGGTGTCTTTCTGAAYAAAAGACTGTATTTGAATTGGCTACTGCCATTTCATTCTTGCTTTTCCCCTAATGTGAAAATTATGTGAAATAAAATCTACCTTTTATTGTCTGAAACAAAATTCAAGCATTAACTAAATAATAATAAACATTTATTTTTTCAGATGCYTTAAGCTACTGGGAAAAAAAGTCTTTACTATACAGCATTTTTTTTGCCTCTTTCTTAAGGGAAAATATTTTCCTACAGATATCTTCAAATGTARTGCTATATCCCATATTCACAAGCTATTTTCAGTTTAAATTTAATTTTATTTTCTCTCTGTCATTGAGACCTTTTACAGTTACTTTAGAGGTCTGGATCTTTTCTGGATACTTAATAGCGTAATTAGTTTTGACATATCATACTCTATTTATYTCATTTGTTGCCTTCAGGCTTGATTCCGATCTCAGATCTGTAGAGGCAGAGCACCTGATTTGGAATAAACTCTGTATCARAGAGGCAAATAGCAATCCCTGACCAAAACAGTTACTTTGCACTCCACTTGACTCCTAAAATGTGTCAGGTTAGAAAGATATACTTGTTTAGGTTATGCCTAAACCTAATGCTCTAGATGGAGACATTGTGGAGTCTCTATTCTTGGAGATACTCAGCATGTGACTGGAAATGGTCCTYGACAACCCACTGAAGGTAAGCAGGGGGGGATTTGGTCTTCAAAGGTGCCTTCTATTCACAGCTCTTTTGGAATTCTGTGAGACTGTATTTTGTCTAGAATGCAGTAATGGCAGAAAGCATCTGTGGGATTTGTATCTTTCGTTTTGATTCTTTACAGGCATGTCTTTGTAAACCTAGCATAACAGTACACTTTATTCATTGGAATAAATGCAAATTTTGAACTTTCAGGTCCATGCCACCACAAAGAGACTTAATCATTTCTGATTTTACTTTATATATATTTATATATATTTTATATATATTTTATATATTTTTTTATATATATATATGTATATCTTTTCACAGTTGCAGAGATGCAGATATAAAATTCAGCGTTAGGGAAAGTCATTATCTACTGGTGATGTTCCATGAAGGACTTTCATTTTCATGAATCAATAAACTAATCATCACCCAGAATTTGTTCTTTACCCTCACTACGTGGAAAATACTACATAATTACCGTGATGTGCATCTTCTGAGGGTGACTCTAGGCATGTGACTTTGTCATAAATTCACATCCTTCCTTGTTGTAAGAAAGATTACTTTTTTTACTTCGTATTATCTGCAACGCTCCAGTACAGCTGTAGTACTAGAAGAAATATTGCAATACRGATTTGGACAAGGGGATAGAGTGCACCCTGAGCAAGTTTGCAGATGGCACGAAACTAGATGGAGTGACTGACACTCCCAGAGCGCTGTGCTGCCATCCAAAGGCACTTGGACAGGTTGGAGAGTTGGGCAGAGAGGAACCCCATGAGGTTCAACAAGGACAAGTGCAGAGTTCTGCACCTGGGCAGGAATAACCCCAGTCACCAGTACAGATTAGGGGCTGACCTGCTGGAAAGCAGCTCCACGGAAAGGGATTTGGGAGTCCTGACTGACAAGACGTTAACCATGAGGCAGCAGTTTGCCCTCATGGGCAAGAAGGCCAATGGGATCAAGGCTGCATTAGAAGGAGCATTGCCAGCAGGTCAAGGAAGGGGATACTTTCTCTCTCCTCACCCCCGGTGAGGCCACACCTGGAGTATTGGGTGCAATTCTGGGCTCCCCACTACAGGAAGGACGTGAAGCTTCTGGAGAGGGTCCAGTGTAGAGCAACAAAGATGATTAAGGGACTGGAGTATCTGTCGTATGAGGAAAGACTAAGTGAACTGGATCCGTTTAGTCTGGAGAAGAGAAGAATGAGGGAGGATCTTATCAGTATGTACAAATATCTGAGGGGTCAATGTAGGGTAGGGAGGAAGGGGCCAAACTCTTCTTGGTGGTGACCAGCAATAGGACAAACAGGAATGGGAACAAGTTGAAACACAGGAGGTTCCATGTCCATGTGAGGAAGAACTTCTTTCCTATGAGGGTGATGGRGCCCTGGAASAGGCTGCCCAGAGAGGCTGTGGAGTCTCCTTCTCTGGAGATCTTCMAAACCCGCCCGGATGCCACCCTGTGCCCCGTGCTCTGGGTGTCCCTGCTGGAGTAGGGAGTTGGACTAGATGATCTCTAGAGGTCCCTTCCAACCTCAACCATTCTGTGATTCTGTGACCTTCCTTTCTTCTGTTGTGGAGTGTATGACAAGACAGTGCTGGTATCAATAGATTCATGTTTGTATTGGTTTTGGGTGAACCCCCAAAATATATTTGCCACCTCTTTTGTGAAATGGGTCTGTTTAGACACATGTATAACTACAATATATTTATTTGAAAATAGTCATTTAAAAGCATGAGTATGCAATGTATTTGTAGATTTCCTAAATGAGATTAAATATGGGAGAGATATTTTTAACTTTGATCGTAAAAATTCAGGTACAAGATTAATTTTTCTGGTAAACCCTTTAGATACAGAATACTTATTTAGTACTTACAAAGCAGTTAGTAATATGTAGCTATTGGTAAAAGTTTATACAGTTTGGGTGCGATATATAAAAAACTAGTACTGCTTAAAATTAATGTTTCTATAAATTTCAGTTTCTTATTGGACTAGTTGTGTGGCTTTGGAAAAAAAAATAGTTTTATTAAAAATAGATAAATCAATATTCTTTACTCATTATTCAGCAGCTCTGCACTCAATAATTACCATTATGTCTTTTTTCAAGTTTTGAAATTACTTGTGCAAATAAATTTTAATTGCTAATTATTTATACAAAAAGGTTTTTTATTTTTTTAAATCTAACAAGTATTAATTTCATTATAACAGAATGTTTATCTAGTGGAAAATTATTTACATAGTAAGTATTTCAGACATGAGCAGGGCAATAATGTCTGTTACTGTTTGCATTCCAGTGCCATCCAGAATTTCCTGAGCACTTTAGAAAAGTAGAAGACAGCACAGTCTGCATCTTAAAAAATGCATAAGGCTGCGAGAACAGATGTAACAGAGCGAGAGTCAGACTGATGCTGGGCAAGTGCCTCATTATTTACAGGTTGGAACCTGCCTGAGTCTAAAATTACCACTTTTGGAATATTTAAGCTGTTCCTCTCTGCATTGGTGCCTTCCAGCTTAGGAGTGACCAGCTCGTGGCTCCAGGAGTGACAGCCCTCAGTTGTCCTGCACAGGACTTGGCCTCCATGATAGTCTGTATCTGCCTCCCAGGAGCTACTGGAGCCACCAGGGTTACCTGGGTCCCAGCCTGGCTGTGCACCTGGACTAAGGACACCTTGTTATCCCCTGCTGGGTGGGAGCTACTCAGGACTGGCTTCCTGGCCCTTGCTCTGCATGGGAAGTGTCTCTCTGCTGCTGTCACCCACTTGATGATTGATGTTCACGTGCTCTGTGTATAGTCAGTAATMAGGCCACTGCTTGTGGTTCTCCTCTAGTGCTTGCAGCTGGAGTAATGCTGGGCTAGTACCTCCACTCATGTGGTGCTTAACCAAGATGTGTTAGGGAAGGAGAGTGTCCCCACACAACCTGTGGCCATGTYGGAGGGATTTTCCAAGCCCTGCAGAGAGTGATCCTGTTGGAGACAAAGCATGGACAGAAGTGACAGCTTAGTGCTGAGATGGCGATGACAGTAGGCTTTTAATGTGCTGTAGTCAGAGGTCTCAGTGGCAAGGCTGCTGAGAGCTTGAGGTGAAGCTACGATGAGAACAGGGAAAGGAGATGTGACTGGAAAGGCCTTAATATGACTTTCTGGTTGGCCAGGGTTCATGTTTCTCTGCGGATCAAGGCAAAAAAAGATATTGTGTCAGCACAAAAAAGAGTCAACATCTTCGATGCTACTTTTTTTTTCTTTTTTCTCATATTGTATCATTTGTCTGTGTGAGTTGAGTGAGGAGTAATGGTCGGAATAATTTTGGCCTGTGGTCAGAGAAAAGTATAAGTGATTCCGCAGGAGACATAGGGAGTTCTGTTCATCAACAATTAATTTAAGTGAACACTGTGAAGTTATGTGAGTTAAGCTGATTTATGGAATTGGATAAATGGAGATAGGTCATCACTAAAGAAGCAGCTTTGATCTGAGTCACCTATGCAAGACTATTACACAGAGGTGKTTGAACGAGCAAAGTTGCAAAGAAAATGAGAGAAATACCATATAAAGGAGAAGGAATTTAATAAAAACCCATGACAGCCATAGGTATTATGAAAGAGTAGACATCAGTGTATTTGGGTGGTATCTGAGCGAGCCAGTTTCTTTGCAAATTGTAAATTAAATTTACAACACTAAGAATCAGATATTCCATATTGAAACAGAATGGCATGTGGAAAGTGTGTAGAGAGATTCAATAAGCAGTTTATTGACCTTCTTATGTTATTTGTAAAGCGCTAAACATGCAGAGTGCAGAGCACCTTTTGTTGTCATTGACTTTGCAGGAGGCACCCATAAACACATTGCTTCAGTCTAGAAAGGAAGGAACATGGTTAATGTAAAATTGACCCCAGTCAGCAGGATGTGGACTGTTCTGTTGCCCTTGTAACAAGAGCCAGCTTGGTAGCAGTACCTGAGTGAAGATTTTAAATAAATCAATGCAAAAGTATTTGTACCTTTATGGATAGAAAAAATGTTCAAGTCCTTTCCTACACATTAGTTTAAGCATAGCACGTAAAATGAAGTTCTGCCTGTAGCAAGGGTGTTAACACAGACTGGTCTGTCTGGAAAATTTGGTGMAAGCCAAGTGTTTATTTATATTGGATGTCAAGTTCAAAGGTGCCGTAGAGGAACAGTGACTGGAAGCTGCGGCAGTTTCATTCCTCGCAGGAGATGGGTTGATAGTCACAGGTGTGATTTTTCATTTCCGAGGCAAAGCTGCTAGAAGTCAGAGATGTTTATGTGCTGGATCAGAGCCCTGTGCACGGGGGTCACTTGTGCACAGGTTCCCCCAAGCCCGTGGGCTGACACCTGCAAGCCAGGCTCTGCATCAGTACAGCTGTGAGAGGCCAGCACCTGATGTTGAATCCAGGAAAACCACCATAGTTTATAGCCCCTTCTTTCTCTGAAAGCACAACCCTCTTGTTGCAAATACACCTGCTTGCCTCTCTTTCGTTTGCTTAGACCGACTTTTTCCTTTGTCATTAAAGCCCCCCCAAAAAATCTTGTTTTTAAATCATATCATTTAGTTTTAAAACTTCATGAAAATTTGTATGAATTGATCCAGACAAAGCAAGTAAAACACTGCAAAGTGTAGTCACAGACTTATATCTGTAACTTAAAACTTATGTAACAAAAATACTCAGACTGGATCCTATGATGATTTCTTCTGACCTAAAAATCTGTCAGTCTAACGACACATTAGGCTGCTGGTGATGACACCCAAATGTCATGTCAATGTCATTTTTCTCCCACCTTGAAGAATATTCGCAGCATTTTGTTTGCAGTTTATCAGCAACACCCTTCAGTGTCAGGATAGTTCATATTCAGCTTATATTATTGCTTAGTTTCATTTTCGTATACTTCACTATACCATACGTGCAAGCCTAAATATTTTCTTTTCTATCTGTTTATCATTTAAATATATGCAGACTAGCTGCCTACCAGGTTTCATATATAAATGTATCTCTGGTTCTGTTTACACAGAGAAGGCAATTTTTAAATTCATTTTTCTTCAGAATTTTTGTTCTCTCTTCCTTTTYCTCTCTCCTCTTTTCCCCATGCTCCTCTCTTTCCTTAAAAATGCACTAAAAATATTTATTAAAGAGACACAATCTAATGAAAACACTCAAAGGAATATTTTTCTTCTCAATTCCAGATACATTTTCTCCAATCAGTTTTCCAGTGTTTCTGAAAACCTTTCTCTGGGTGAATGTATGTGTCTTTGTGTGTATAAGAACTAGCTTTCTCTGTATGCAATAAGAGTTTATATTTTTCAATTTTTTTTAATTTTATTTTTTTTGGATCCTAAGCGTCACTTTTATTTTGTTCTAGGGTCCCTTTTTCCTCTGCTTTTTTCCTCTTTTTTTTTTTTTTCCCCCAAGATGTACTGATAAGTCTTACTTCTCCATAGTTCTGTATTTATCAGAATCAGTCTATCTTTTAATAAAGTGCTTGCAATTTCCTCATACTTTTTTGTTGGTTGTGGTCTGGATAAAAGGGTTAATATATGTCTCTAGGCCCAGTAGCTTCATTTTTTTTTTCATGTACTGATGAACCTRATTCATGCCAGAGTAACTGGCAAAAACTTGTTGGTGCTTCTTTTATTTCTACTATTTTGCATTAGAAGTTTCAGCTTTCTTCTTCCCATTCTTCCCAGTTGCCTTCAAGGTTAATCTGTTCCTTTGCTTCTTGGGTTTCTTTTTTTGTTGTGTTTTTTGTTTTGTTTTGTTTTTCATGGATGTTGTTGCTTTTTCAGCCCAAGACATTGGATTGRTGCAGCTATTCGACTTACTTTGCATCTGAACTTTTTTGATGAACTTTCCTATCTTACAGTATTTGCCAAATATATATATAATATTAAAATTTCTTCTGATGACAAYTTAGTGATGATTTTAAATAGTGTGATTCCACAAAATATCTTTGTGCCATTCTGGAAGTGTACTTTTGATTTCAAAATATAAATGTTTCTGCAAATGCCATGTATTATCTTTTATTATGATATTTTCAATCTGTTCTTCTTTCACAATTGGATATCGTTTAAGAATTGAAGGAGTCTTCTGTGAATAGGAATAACTGAGAGTCATAAAATTTGAAAATTTGAATATTTAGACTCTGTGAGTAAATTTTCTGGATGACATGATTAAACTTTCCTGTTGTGAAGTCTTCTAGTCTTCACAACAGAAAGATCGTTCKACTGTGGTTTTGTTGAGTTCACCTTTGCACAGCTTGTGATTATAACGCACACTGACTGAAGTGTGAATGCCTGATTTTATCTTCATGAAGCATGATCCTCCCAAATCTAAACATGTGATCATGTAAATGCTGTGTTTTTTAAAAAAAAAAAAAAAGTTTCAAAGGCAGATTGCTCAATTCATGTCAGTTTTTRAATAGCAGTTTTTGAGTAGTGTCAGTTTTGACCAAGTCATATATTCAAAAATCCTCTATTTTTATTCATGGAGGATCATTCATTCATTCATTTTTTTTTTATATCCATGCAGCACTGTGTGATTATACTGAACATTGTACATCTGATGAAAGTAAGATGTGCATATTAGATGGCATACTCTTACATCTCTTATGAATATACTGAGATTCTACATGAAAAAAATCTAATAACCCCATCCCTCCTCCCATCCATGCAAACTGCAACACTTAAAATGACCCTGGCCATGTTTGCGTTCCATCATGGGAAATATAGTCTGGTCAGACCTCTGTCCTTGGAGAGACTGGAAAACTTGGCCTCAGAAGGGCGTGACTACTGATTAACAGTTTTGAATCAAAATCTTCTGGATCAGGTAAAAAAAAAAAAAAAAATTGATTTTTTGGTTTTATTTGAAATGTAAAAATTGATTTTGATTTTACTAATGGCAAACTGAAAGTTTTCTGACTGTTGAAATGTTTGGCACAGGCTTCCAGTTTCATGGAAATTATGTTTTTGTGATAATATTCCCATTTAAACAAGGTCACATATCTGAAAAAGAGACAGCTTTTCCAATCACACTTTATCCTATGATATTACCCTTGTGTCTCTTTTGTTAAAATTGGCACCTTTATTTATTTATTTATTTATTTATTTATTTATTTATTTATTTATTTGAGGTTTGCTTTTCTCACATTATTAGTAGTCCTTATTTTTTGGAATGCAAAGACGCATGAGATCAGATCAAAACTGCAGAAAATGAGGTCAGTGGGTAATGATCCATGTAATTAAACAACTTTTTTGTTGTTTAAAAAATCAAACCCAGATGAAAATCATAATGTCTAAGAACGTTCTTCTCATGTTATATATGCAAAYCAAAAATCAATTTTAGAAGATAATAACTTGCATCTGTAAGAATATATATACAGCCACATTTCTAACTCTCATTTTGCATGCTTAGTTGTTCTGTCACCTGATACTTTGTTCCTATCTTGTGTCTAAAAATGTACATACTGTAGTAATAATATTTTAAAGAAGATAGTCTCAGCAAAGAAAAGATTTGTTGTCTTCATCTATGCCACAATGTATATACAATAACACAGTAAGAATAATGGGCAGCATTTTGGATAATCGAAGGCCCTCTGCATCAGAGACTGCTTAGGGCATTTCTCACAAGCTGCTTGGTTTCCTGATATCTCAGCATTTTGCTAAAGTTTGGAATTACACCAAAAGTACACTGAGGTGTTATGTACAAATTGTTCACTATTTCCTTGCTGTAGGGCTGTGGCAAAACGACTTGTACTTTTCTACTTTGTTATCAGAGGACCTTTTATATTCAAAGGCAATGATAACCTTACTTCACCTGGTCAAATGAGTGTAATCTAAACACAGTGCTTAGTATTAAATACCTGATTTCTGACAAAACTTACAGCATGATGAAGGGTCTAATTTGCTGGTATCTTCTTATGAAACACTGAGTTGCTTCAACTTTCCATTTATAAAGGAAAGCATTTCTATACATCACAAATCCCATGATGAAGTACTCCATGCTGGCGGAGGCTCATTCTCCATGGAAATGTTCATTTCTGAGTTAAAAAATAATCCACCACTCTTCTACTGRTGAAACAAAACTCTTTAATGGGACATTTCAGCTGTGTGCTATTCCTTAAATATCTAATTGAAACAGTGCGTTTTGAAGATCTCCACTTATTACTTCTAAAACTTCCCATTACTTATAGAAGTAATCCTTTAAGAAGTAAGCTGTAGACTTACGTAAGTCTACAGTCTTCTAAATTTGTTAATGAATGCCTGTGCAGTAACCAATTTTCACAAGTATTCTGTGACAGCTCCATTTTACCATATAATTTAATGAGTCTTAAAATGGTCATAAAGTTTTCAAGGCTAATATCAGTAAAAACCTGTGGAGATGACATTACAATATCAAAATGTGAAATGAACAGGTAACACAGGAAGTCTCTGGGGAGAGCTTTATGATTCTGAGAAGAAATAAAACACTATCAATGCAATCTCTTTTACTAGTGGTTTAAAATCAAAGAGAAAATTAAGCAAAAGCCATTAGTTGAGATAATGGGAAGGTGTAACTATATGTAAAAGACAGTATGACAGTATGAGATACAGCCACTATAGTGAGTCCCTTTGCCCTATTTTGACATGTGAGACCTGCATACAATATCAAATAATTAAATTTTGTTTTTTAACATACCCATGGATATTTTCTGTTACATTTTCTGATGCTGAAGGATGCCTTTGGGCTAGATTCTGCCCTGGAGGGTGCACAAACAGTTCTCAGTGACTTTGAGGCAAGGTGACTCCACATAGGAGTAGGATATCATCTCTCATACTTCATGGTTATAAAATTATTTAATCAATAGGAGTTACGTTTCTGTGAAAAATCACAGTGCACCTAGTCAATAATAAATAGTCTGTCAGTAGTTCAGTTTTTAGTAAATGATTTGGAGTAAAACATATTCATTGTGTTAATGACATTAAGTCATAAGTTCAGCCATGCATGAGGAGGTAGAACTTCATTTTGTTGCAGTAACTGCTTTATTCCTTGTCCAGATTTGGCATAGCTATCAGGCATGAATAAAGTGTGTTTTTAGGCCCACGCTTTCAAAGCTGTGTCCATATTCGTATACATTGACATTATAATTGATGACCTAGTTTTTGAACTAGGAATCAGACTATAAAAAGTTTTTTTTCCATGAGGACAGTCAGACAGTAGAACTGTCACCAAATGACCAAAGCAATTATGCGGTCTGTACTTGAAGTTTTCRAGCGCTGCCTGGATCAAACCCTTATCATCTCAGTCAGACCACAGAGTGATCCTGTGGTGAGTAGGAAGGTGGAGCAGAGACCTCCTCAGGTCTTTTCCAATCTGTGATCCTATTCCTATGTTMCTCACCTCCAGCCAGGTCATTTGAAATTTCTGTCTGCGTTTCTAAATTCCAGTCAGAATTACATTCAGATGTAAAATAGAGTATTTTCTGGAAATCCTGTGGGATTGTGCTGAGTTTGTTAGCACTCAAGTAGGATTGTGCTGAGTTTGTTAGCATGCAAGTAGGAACATTATGACAAAGGAGTAAAATGCTTTAGAAGACTGCATTAAGCCTGTAGTACAGTTCCGCACTTCCTGAAGACCACCGACTGATGGACCATCTCTTTCGTCGTATCTAAATGAAACAAAAACAAAGCAAATWAAGCAACTAATTTGTTTACAATGCCTTTTGATAGTATTTTACTTATTCATAAAAGAAGACCTATCCAGCAAAGCGGATCATATGAAGGAAATGACCATAAAAGATCAAGAACATGTGAGAAGTGGATTAATAAGTTAGGAATTTGGCATGACTCTTCTGTGGAATGACACAAACAACAAACTGCGTACAGCCTAAAAGTAAGTAAAATGACCTACCTAGATTATATTTGATCCCTTTTCAGGAATACTTAGAGCCTGCCTGCATCTTTTTCTTCTATGAGATATTCAGAACTTAAGCATTGTCACAAAAATACACTAAGAGAGTATAGAGAAATTCACATTTTAGAAGGACAAGCTTTCTGTGTGCTTATGTACATTAATTCCCATTTGCCACCACTCTTCCACTTCAAATCAAGCTGTGAAAAATATTTTTTGCTATAGTTGTATCTATATTYCTTTGTGTACCATAAACAAAACAAAGCCATCAAGCTAAGGGTAGACAGTTTGTTTTGCATAGCTGTACAAAGAAAAAAATACAGTATTCAATACATTATTCCAGATTGATTGTGTTTAAGTATATAATTTCAATATTTAGTTCAAACCTTTGGTTGCTTGAAGAGTCCTTTTTATGGTCATAGAATCATAGAATCATAGAATGGCTAGCGTTGGAAGGGACCTGTAGAGGTCATCTAGTCCCACCCCCCTGCACACGCAGGGTCCCCTAGAGCATGTGGCACAGGGTGGTGTCCAGGCGGGTTTTGAAGATCTCCAGAGAAGGAGACTCCACCACCTCTCTGGGCAGCCTGTTCCAGTATATTCAATGGTATATTCAATGTATTCTGAAGAGCAGAGTTGGGTTTGGCCAATAATTAAATATTTCTATAACAAAAGCATTGTGTTTCCCAGTTACCAATGGTTTTATTCATGTTATAAATGAAAAAAATTTAAAACCTATTCAAGACAAATATGACTCAACTGAGAGTACCAGATATTAATAAATTTTAATGGTAGAAATATTTTGAATACATATGGTAATGTTTATACATGTATTACATGTATGAATACAACATAAACATATGAAAGTCATTGTATTGCAAGATTTTTTTCTGGAAAAGATACCTAAAATCCATTGCTATTAATGTAGCTTTTCCAGAAACCCAAGGCTTAGAGTAAGCAAGAGAGAGTACCAGAGAGTACGAAGCAAATTGCTTTATAATAACTGTTGTGAATATTTCTCACAAGGATAATYAAAACTCTATGCCTTCGGGAACACCGTTTAATATTGTTTTCATCTAATTTTATAACTAAAAAGAAAAGATTGAATAGACTGTTTTCTTAAAGACTGTACCTACAGCTGTCTGCCTTCCACCACTATGCCACCAAATACAGCCAATTCATTATCCTAAAGAGAGTCAGTTTGATCCTGCAGAGCCCTGCAGAGCAAAGCAACACGTCGAGCAGCATGGCTGTATATCCATGCTTTGCCTGACCGATATGGTTTAGGTGCACATTACCACAGTTGCATTTTGTCCACCAGCTGTAGCCTTTTTCCACTGTTTCTTGGGCTGTTTTTCTCTACAACAAAAGTTTAGGGGAATTATGAATTGATATGTGCAAATTAAGATAATGAAGTGTTTTAAAGATACACAAATGTTAATAGGATTTGAAATAAAAAGCGGCTTGAGGCCACTGCTGTAATGAACAGGCCRTTTAAAAATTATTAACATCAGGCCCAGTAGACCAATAATAAAATACAGCTKCTGTTTTAGTACAAAATCTGAGCTAGAAGCCCCCAGACTTTGAGTTTTACTCCAGTGGTCACAGCTGTGAGCCATGCTGAACTAATTCTGCTTATTGCTGTGAATGCCAGCATAAAARCTACTAGTCTTACATAATGCCTGGGGCAATATTTACAATATTTTGTTATTTGTAAAGCAGTCTTTACAGCAGATTAATTTAGGCACATCTGAGTGGATCGGCAATGACATGTTCTTGCATTATTTACATCAAGCTGCTAAATGTTTTATTAAATCACAGTGTCTCTTTTTTTACAGTCCGAGATTGATATTGAAAGGAAAATAAATAGAATAAAGAACTCAGTTTGTTGATTGAGATATGTAGTGAAGAGAAGGCTCTGCTATGATACTTCGTATAGTACAAAAATGAAACAAACAGAAAAAAAAGAGTTCTGTTTGATATGGSTGTTATTTGGGCAGCAAAAGAGATTTACACATGGTGACAACTATTTTAGACCTGGTGTGATAACCACAATAAAAAAAATTTTCTTCAATGGCAGACTCTATTTGGCAGGCTACCTCCTTTTCCCACAGGCCCCACAGTTTACCTGTGTTTCATTTGTGAGCAAATGCTAGTCAGATAATCTCTAGTCAAATAATCCCAAGCCCCTGCTAATGTTCTTTCCTTTAAAAATTACTAGCACGTTTCTCAGGTCTGTAGAACTCCTAATTGTGGATAGTCTATTTCAAAGTGCTGTGCAGAATAAGGCCCCAGTCCAGCAAAAGATTTGAGAGCACAAAATGAGAAAGCTGAATTTTATGTTTGAAATTAGTGAGGAGGTTGTGGAATGGTTGTTTAAGGCCAGGGTCTAAGAACCTGGCACAGAGAAACAAATTTAGCTGAAAACTCAGAAGAAAGAACTTGGAAACATAGTTTTCCTTCCTTCCTTCCTTCCTTCCTTCCTTCCTTC
>PTEX01000010.1:8334063-8354508 GCA_003342815.1 Eudromia elegans | reverse complement strand
CCTTCCTTCCTTCCTTCCTTCCTTCCTTCCTTCCTTCCTTCCTTCCTTCCTTCCTTCCTTCCTTCCTTCCTTCCTTCCTTCCTGCCAGGCAATCATAGCCATTGTCTTAGTTATGCAGGCTACTTTTATTGTAGTAGCCATTGTTGTCTCTAGTTGAAGATAAAGACACCATCTTGTTAAATGTGCAACTACCGAGTTTCAAAAGAGATGGTTCATTCATCACAGAACTTACAATATAATTATTTCACATGAAGCAGTGTTTTGTGGTAAAAATGCTTTATGAGGCAACATAAACATTTTCCTCTCATCAACTCTTAGACTCTCAGACACTAGCATATTCATTTCTCTAAGTATCTTCTGCCCCAGAGCTGAAAKGAAATAAATTCTCCTTCTTAAATTAAATATAGAAAAGTATATAAGTAAAACAAATGTTAGCCACAGTTTCAGCGTTGTCTGTTTTTATTGGTTATTGCTTGCTTCTTTTAAAGGTGTGTGAGCTGACGTCTATTCAGTTTTACAGTGGAGATTTATATGTACTTAAAATAAAAAATGTTAGCTGTAAAGACCACATTCAAATAAAAGGTTTTGTGAACCATAAACATAAAACCCTGCATACATATCCTTTTATATATATACATACAGAGATATATTTATGTATATACTAAAGCTTTTCCTAAATCTTGGTTGGCTATAATAATAATAGACATACATAAAATATAGCAATAATAAAATCTTTTCAGGAAATTATTTAGGAGATATGCTTCATTCATGGTTTTTAATTCTGAAAAACAGTTTTCATGTCAGGAACTTAGAATCTGAAATCATTAAACACAGGCCAGAATCCACCATGTGCTCAGATCTGATGAGTCTGACCTCTGATTAGGAGGTGAATTTCTTTCYCTTTAAATAATCTTAGTTGAACAGTTCATTTATATTTTGAGAGGTAATTCAGTTTCCTAATTCTTTTAATTATAGGTGAGACCTAAAACTGTTTGGAATGCCTTTTATAAATAAATAAGCAGAAACCAGCAGTTTTTCAAAGAAGCAGCAGCTTGGTGAAAACAAAAGGGAAGTCAAAGGAAGATGCATTTCTGGTAAATCATGCCAAGCACTTGATTTTAAAACCACCCAACTGTATTATGCTTAGTTCCCACTGGAATAATCATGAGAGGCTAAGAAGAAGCTCTCTCTCTTAAACTGAATAGAAAACAAATTGCAAGACATACAGTCAAAAAAAAAAAAAAGAAGGAAAAAAGGCAAAGAGATGAAAGCTCAGACTTTTGTATGTCTTGGGCTTTTTGCTTTTGGCCCTCCACACACAGTGATTCCCAGATGTCACTTTGACATGACATCTCCTTAGTAAGCACAGTCTTCCTCTGAAAAAATCCCTTAGCTATGATCACTGCATTATCTGGGGAAAAGAGGCAAACTGCAAAATACTGAAAAAACTCCAGTACAGCCAGATGATCAAAATGACAACACTACAAAAAGGAATAAGTAGTAGAAATAAAGGAGAAAAAGAAAAAGAAAAAAAGAAAGAAAAAGAAGGAAGGAACCCTATCAGGCTAAGGTCCATATTCATGGGAAGGAAATCACTGGCTTTAGTTTTGTTTCTGTGAAGAATAATACTTCCTTGTGTGGTTGGAGATGCGGGGAGTTGAAGTCTGAAGCACAAATAAATGCAAGAATATCCAAAGAACTCTTGCTGAACAGGCCAGTGATGATAGTGAGGAGAGTGCTTACATTCATCATGAAGATTCTCTAGCAGTACATTATTAATTACACCTATGTGATAATGCTACTTCAGCATTATCATCTTTGATTTTTACATTGGGAAACAGAAAAGCTAAATGATGCCTCCATAGCTAGCAGAAACAAAAATAGTATGGCAAGTATTTACCATCTCTGGCCTTATGCTTAGGCTGTCTCTGTCTGCAGGTACCACTTGCCACTTCAGTTAGATCAAGGATCAAGGAAAAACAGTGAAAACAATAAAATCACACAATATAGGGGTTAATCCTGGGCCGGTATACAAGCAAGTGGTTATTCTGGGAAAATAATCATTGCTAATRGTAGTATGTGAGAGGAAAGACCTGGCATAACTCTCTATGTATGTTGAATCTAAATGACAAAATAAAGTTCACAGTTATTCAGAACAGAATCTCTTTATGACTTGAAGAAAAAATCAAATATTAACTAAAGCATAGTGCTTGATTGCATCTAGTACATAATAGATTTAAATATAACTGGTCAGTGACAGAAAGTCACTAGTTACTTAGAAATACGTCTTGCCAAAGTGCATGTATTAAACTTCTGCCATTTMTGGAGTCAAGCACGGAGAACAGTGCCATGTCTGTATGTGATAATCTTGTCAAATAGGTTTCCTTGAGACTTAAGATTGCAGTAAATTAAATGAATGAAGCGRCATCACTCTATGAACAAAACCATAGCCAGACGCAGTTGTTCTCACTGAGTCCTCAGAAAAGGCTGCAGCTGAACACCAGGCCTCAATGAAGTTAGTGTTTCCATTGATTTCAGTAGAGCCAAGWTTTTATTTTCTACTCTCATCCTTTCCTGCCTAATGGTAGTCTGCCCGTAAATGATTTTCTGAAGTGCTTCCTAAAACTGTTCAGGTCTTTATTAATGCTAGCCTACCAAATGCTCYGTTTTTGAGTCCTGAATGCCAAGTAAGTGTGGAAGTGATAGGCTCTTGCCTGTAAGAAATTAAACCCAAGTCCCCAGATGTAAGAAGACTGGTAGGACCAGTGAATGCTTTCCATGTTTTGATGTCTGAAATACTGTATTGATGCTCAGGAGATCTCTGATAATGGAAGGGATCCAGCAGAGCCCTGGCTAGTTGGTCAAGAACTGTTGGATTCTCTCAAAATAAGACCATGGGCTGCAGAAGGTGGGGAAAAATTTTGTTTCTAGGTCTGTGAGAAAGCTTCCTTCTGCTAACCAAGGTGTATGTAATATAGCTGCGGGATACAGTGCTGGTGTCAAATTCTGCTTGTGCTGTCAAAGGCAGAGGGGGAGGGAAAAAAAAATATGAGGAAATACATACAGAATATATATAGGAAAACTGCATATATAAACATTCTATCAGGTATATCCTTTTAACATTAAAACTGTGAAACCACAATTTTAACTGACTTTTTAAAAGATACTTACATGTACGAGTGACCGAGGATGCAAGCTGTGTTCAGTTCAATTACATTATGTAATGCACAGCTGCTGATTTACCAATGCTAAAAAGATATTGTTGCTTGATTCATTCACTGTGTGAAGTATTTTATTTCAGAAAAGGAATGTGTGTTTTTTTGTTTGTTTGTTTGKTTTTGGTTTTTAACCTTGGTAAGATAATAACTTTCCAAATTTTTGTCTCTGCAATAAATGAGAAAGACTGTCAGTCTTGCAGTGCTGAGGGCACTCCCAGGCAGGTGAGACCTTTCTGTAGTGAGCTTGTTTCTWCCTCTGCAGTCAGAAACTCAGGACAAGTAATGGCTTTGGACCGATCCTTCCCTGATAAGGACATGGTTGAGGTGTAAAGCCAAGTAGAAAGATTGAGGGCAGTGTTCAATCCATCAGTCTACAGGTATCCAGGATAATTTAGAAGCAGATTAGTCACATATTCCGTGCAGCATGTCTGTACTCTGCATATTCTTTGYTTCATTCCTTTCCCCCAAAGTTCCAGGGATCCATGAGAGTGACTCCCAAAGGCAGAGAGAGTGGGCAGGTGTCATGTTTCCTGCTAAAGTCACACACAAGGTTAGTACCAAATGTCCTTTGCTACTTTTAAGAAGTACTTTGCCCTGGCCTCCTCAAATTACAGTAGAGTTCATGTTTTGCTTTAGTTCAGTTAAACTGGAATGCAAGGTTTGCTTTAAAGGAACACYATAGTTTCAAAGCATAAACCCACATGGCATTGCTGAACCCCTCACATTTCCTTTAAATTCTGTAAATTCCAGTCAATGGCAGTTTTGCCTGCAAGAATGTTGCAAAGTTAGCCTGCATGACTTGAAAGTATAGAAACAAATTATTGTTTTTTTCTTGAAAATTACAAGTAGTTCTGCATAAGAACTTGCATAAGAAAAATCTGTAATTACATAGCTATGTTTAAAAAGCTGTTTTTATATAATSAGCTGCACATTTTATGAGATTCTTCTACAATAAATTGCCTTTTTTTCCAGTTCTTTTTCTTCTGAAAATGTCTTTTAAAACATACTTTTTTTTTTCAAGATTAAAAAGAATAGAAAGGCTCATACTGTACAGAATTTGGGCCATCAAAGAGTTATTTTTGAAAACAAAATTCAGACTACTCTTTGTTCTGTTTCATTAAAATGGGATGTGGAAGAAGGCTTTATAAAATCTTGTACTTCTGAGGAGAAATACAAGTGGAAGAGAAATTCGTTTTCTCTGCAAGTGTATATTTGGATGAAGTTTGAACTTGAGCAGAAGGAAGCTCTGTGTCACACAAAGAAATGAATAGATCCAAGAGCAGCAAAAAATGTTTAGTCATACAGGCAGTTCAGATATATTATAAAAAAATGTTTCTCTAGATGTTCATATGTGATTGAACTCCTACAGCTGATGGATTGGGGAAGTGTAATAATCTCTCAAGATGGTCTCTAATCACCACATGAGGGGTCCTTGAGGTGAAATGTTAACCTAACTTCCCCATAAACTTGTGTTTTAATGTTGATGTAGTTTCATTTTTACACTATTAGGCCTCTCTAGTCTTCTATCTAAAAGGAACAAAAATAGAAGGTAACCACAGTCATTCTTATGTTTTGTCCTTGAGAAGACCTGCTAGATGCATAGGAACTAACCACTATAATCTTCATCTTTAAATTTTTGTGAAATCTCTACTAAATTTGAAAAGCCCAGCATTCTCACCTGGTGCTGATATTTTTTTCAGTTTTTGAAAATAGTTTAAAAAAGAGCTCCTTTACCACCATGGAGTCATGTTCAGATGAATATGAAAGGTAAATGCTGCATGTGGATCCTCTATGGGAGAGYATACAAAGAGGAAATTTTAGCAGAGTTAATGAAGTGCACATGTATGTGCATTGCCAGACAGCTACCAATACCAGATCCATAGAGTGCACGGGACTGGCAGAAAAAGGTACAATGACTGAATATTTTATTTTAGAAAGAACTTTAAAGTACTTAAAAAAAAAAAAAAAAAAAAAAAGAGAGAAGAGATTTGTTAGCATTTGGCAAATGTGAATTTCATGAGAAGAAGAGTTCCATCAAGTAGATTAGCAGAGGCAGAGCGGAAAGAGAAATTTTATAAATCAACCCAGTGGAAAATGTTTTCTTGTTGTATAAAAATATTCCACTAGATTTAAATTATTTGGAATTACAAATTAATGAAAGTAAAATACAGTTTCCATCTGGAAATTACTTAAAGATTAAAGCAATTTTCTTCATAGAAAATTATGAAAGGCCAAGTTATTTTGTGTTCTCCATCAGGAGTTGTCAGCAGTTTACAGGCAAGGAGAGATTCAGAGTCYGTATATGAGAAATCCTTGCAGCCCCTAACTAGGAGGAACTGTTGTCGGCTGTGGGAGGAAGGGCTCAGTTTGGCAAGCTCCAAACTGCATTGAATTCAAGACTGGGCAGGGGGTTAGAAACATGGTAAAACATGTAACTTAAACATGGTATAAGACATCATGCACAAAATACTATACTACAGTGTTCAACTAATTTTAAAAGAAGAAAATATTGTGCATATTAATTAGTTCAATTTGTTTTCCATTCAGTGGAAAAGAAAAGTCTTATCACTTTCTACTATTGTTTCAGAAATAGACATTAAACAGAAATAGCCATCTAGAGACAATTCATAAGAATTGTTTCTGGAAACTTAATTATTAATTAAAATATGTAGCAAGTTTGTAGTTTTCTCTGCAATATGTTCTCACGTGTGTAGCTGCACAAACAAACCACTTCCAAAATCACTATATGATCTAGCGTAATAAAGAAGAGTTTTCAGTGTTCTAGAAGAGTGTTTTTAAATGAACTGGAAGGTCAGTTGCAGAGTACTGGAAGTAACCCATTGCTTTCATTCAAATTTAAAAGACACCTGTGACTTTTCTGGGCCTCAAATTTGATTGATCTGTCTATTAATCTCCAGAACATTTTCTTATAGATAAGTGCTATAGCACACACTTTAGAATGAGTTTCATTTTATAGGTATGACACACTGACTTCTAGGACAAGTGCTTAGGTGTTTATAAGGTTCTGGAATATACAGTAGAGTTACATGATATGAGACTATGAGATGTAGAATGATTATTCAGTGTGGACAGTGTCCAGGGGCCACAATTGAAACAACTGGACCAGTGTTACTCTTTTTGCAAACATACAGCAAAAGACTGGTTTTTCTCTCCATTGTTTCTAGTCTAGTTGTTTCTAAGTCTAAACAAGACAGCTGAAACATGTAGAATTGTGACACAGGAATGCAAAGTGACTGGCTGCAACTTTTGAATCCAGTTAGTTTCAGAGATTCAGTGGCTCAGCAACTAGATCTCCCCTTATGTACTTACCTTATAGATGAGATGAATAAATATTTGAGAGGGTACCACTAGTGATTAGATTTCCTTTTTTGACTAGAAGGATCTTTATTTACTCTCTTTCCATTCATCTCCATTATTAATACTGTATTTAGTGCAACAAACTGATTTTAGTTATAGTGACAATGTCATTTTATTTCCAGTTGCAATACTTTAGCCTGATGGTACCCAAAATATGATTGATAGTTTCTGATTGCAGGGGGAGATAAATTGACGAAGCTTGTGAGACAAGGTCAAATAATGTTTTGGAGAATGTACTGTATATAAAAAGAAAGTCATTGGGGTTATGGTGAGTACTTCTGTTATTAGAAACAAAAACAAATCACAAAGAGAGTTAATAAAAAAAGTCATTTCCTTCTTACCCTTTTTTGGGTATCAAGTACCCAAGTAATTTTCTTGGAATATAATGGTAGTCTGCTTGTAATACAKCTGTATTAGTATGTATATATCTATACACCATCCAGTACAATACCTTAATGTCCGTTATTTGCTTGATGAAAGTACGAAAATTTAGTAGTATCAGCACTGGAAGTTTTTCTTAATGCAACAGCATAATTTAGTTCAAAATCAGTAGTCTCAAACATAGCCCAGCGGAAGAGGATATYTGTAACAAATTTGTACTTGAATTAAGGCTCCAGACTAAACTCAGATTACACTGGATTGATTTAAGTTACATCCCCTGTGATCCAAAGCAGTGGCTGGCTATGTGTCAGACTCCAGCAGGAGGCACTGGGTGCATGGAGACAGGAGTGGGAAGGTGCAAGAGGTGGTCAGTAGTGCAGTGATAACAGAGGGGGAGAGGACACTATTGGGTTGTTTTCTCCTCGTGTATAGAGATAGGTTTTGACATTTAAACAAAAGATCTTAATCTCAAAAATGTTCTAGGGGAAACTATTTAATCTCTTCTGAAATCTTGTAGCTCTCATGCATAGATTGATAAATTATTTGACCTTGGGAGTCAGGACTTTGCTAGAATTAAATCATTCTGGTTTTGGTACTGCATCTCACCTGTAGAGCTGCCATCTCTAGAGGGCTGGGCCAGGCCTCTTTGAAGGTGTTCTTTGGGTTGAGAAAGCTTTTCCAATGCCGTAATATCAGTGCARGCCAAATGTAGGTGCCCTTCAGCTGAACAAAATGGGAAGTATATTACTGTGATCGATGGCTTGATAGCATTGCAGTCACTCTAAAATTATAGCGTTCATATGGGACCATGATGACAAGACAATGTAACTCAGTTGTGGTTCTGGATTGTATGTGTTGCAAAAGCCTGAGTTGTAAAGTTGTGCCTCTGAAGCAAGATCTACCATGATTCTAGGATTCTAAACCATGGGTCATCCAGCCTCCTGTGTGGTACCACATATAGAGCTGGTGGAAACCTTGTGAGTGTGTCTCTGCATGCTGCAGATTCCAGCTATTTCCAGGCTGCTGAGCAGAACTAATGCTCTTGGCARATCCACAGCACTCTACTTATCAGACTTGCTTTGTGAATAGACTGTTATGGTAGGGCTTTGTTTAAAAAGAATGCATTGTGTTTTGATGTTTAGGTCTTGAAGAATTTATAAAATGTTTGGACCTCACCAAATAATGAAACAAGACTAGTATAACAAATTTATGTGCATTTATTTATCTATGTCTGTGTATTTGCATATGTACCTTTCTTATGAACTGGAACACTTCCCYGTGATCTCTTTTATGTCACTTCTATGATCATGGTTATAGATATATTTGAACTTTGTCTTGACTTTTGCCTCTTCAGATAATTTAAAAGCTTAATTTCTGGAAGTCAGTGGATGGTAGAAAATTGAGTGGTTTTGTTTTTTCCTTCTCGGGAAAAAGATTTGTCTTTAAAATATGGGACTTATCTTTACAGCAATAACAGGACCTTTCACAGAGCACGTGGCTTTACTGTGTGTCTTAGTCGACCCTGAAGTGTACAGTTTGCAGTTCTGGCATTGTGATTTCTTCATGTAAGTGGAGGTCCCATGCGTCACTCATTTGTTTAAAATGATAGYACTGTGATATAGTTCTGCTAGACTGCTGGAATACATATCTAATATATATTATATCTACTGCAATAACATAATTTAGGATATGTAAGGTGCATTACATCTTCTCTRCAGTCTGACCTCTCCCTTCAGCTTATCTTTGGAGATATAAATGAAATAGCTATATTTACAGGTAAAATCACGTGTAGTAATAGAATTGAGTTTTCAACTTTGAAGAGATTTCTGGTTTAAAGACAAATTCTTTTTCAATACCTTTCAAAGTGTATTACTGAAAGTCTATTTATCACTACTTTATAGGGAAAAAAATCTTGAACAAAATTATCTTGGAATGCTAATATGAGGAGATGTTGTACCAAGCATAATTTAGTCCTTTTACAATAAGTAAAATTACTTTAAAGAGACGTAAGAGAGTAGATAAAGAATTGAGAARTCCAGGTAGTCATGTTTGCCTTGAGGCTTTTCCTGAGAACGGTAGTGAGTCAGAATGCAAATCCTCGTGGCTTTGCTGATTTCTGTGGTGGCTGCTGCTTACTGTAAAATTGATTCAGGAGCGGTGAAGCATCTTTGCATATGTCTAAACCTAATCTCCATAATGTCACAGGCATTTTTCCCTGTCTGTGGATATTGTACTGAGAAAGAAAAAAAAAAAAAAAAATTAACCTTTATTTTGCCTTTTTTTTTTCTTTTTTTTCTTTTTTTTTTTTTTTTTTTAAACCAGGAGCAAAGGACACTATTCAGTAACTTCCTATCATTGATCTCAAGTCTCAAGTATTTGCTTTCTTGTATGGGTTTATTTCAGGGCGTTAAGGACGTTCAGGAAATGTTTTACTGCATTTGGTTCTAGACTTAAGAAAGGGCTGTTTTATTTGAAAAAAAAATCTTCTGTTATTAGTGTTGAAAGATATTTTAGGGCACTTTGATATTTTAAAATTAAATTTCTAGTTTTACTTTTTTCTTTCTTTTTTTTTTTTTAAAAAAAAAACTTCTTCCATCCTGAAAATGAATTTGAGCTTTAGCTCTGTAAAGTAGTGCATTTCACAGCCTGGCAGTGATCTCTCGATTTTTTTGGCATGTAGAAGCCCCCTATATGGACTGTGTTTTATGAAGAGAACACTTTGTCCACATGAAACTGCTTGGAAGAGAGTGAGACAAAGCAAAGCCTRTCCAAGCATTTTCTCTAAACACAATACATTAATTAACTTTCACTTACATGCACAAGGTGTGGATTCAGCTATTTCTATTGGCAAAGTCAACTGCTTTGCACTTACAGAAAGGTCTGAAAATTTCCCCACATTAGCAGCTCTAAAACAGTGAGAAATCCCYGAGTAACATGCAGGATGTGACTTCAGACCAACCTGGGTGAGTGATTATACAAGGAAAATGTAAAAAGCAAGTGTTTAAAAAAGGATTATCGGCAAGAAAAGTTATGTTGACGAGATCAGGAGGTATAGAGGACGTTTGTCACAGAAATTAGAGACAGAGTGAGAGCTGCCAATGAAAACTGAGACTTCTAAAGAATATTGAACAGCAGCAGGTCATTTACATCTATAAAACATGGCCATTATACAGCGATGATGGAATGGAACRTAGAAAAATATCTTGCAACAGACTTGCAGAAGTAACACATATTTCACTTTGACTTTCACTCACTGCAGACTTCTTTGATGTTAAAAGAAGCTAATGGCAATAGGGAAATAATTATTTTTTCATGATTCTTAAGGAACTTTCTAATTAAAAGGCAGATGTAATAACAACTGTTTCTTGGTAGAGCTCTTAAATGAATGGCGATATACTGATCAATAAATAGGACGTATAATATCTTTTTAAAAGGGAGACAGAATCTGAATGCCATAGACCTTGTATCTTAGCATCAATAGTGTGTGAAGTTACAGAACAAATTTTGAAGGAAAGGAAACTTTAAAGTACGCAGATAGAAAATGCAATATAATACAACAGGAAATTACTAAGGTAAGAAGTACTGGATGAACCAATATTCCTATTAAAAAAAGGAATAGCATATAATAGTCATGCTMCTACAAAAAGTGTTCTATGAAAATGGAAGCAAACATGAAGACTGTCAGGTAGGCATGAAACTAAATAAGGGAAAGATGACAGCAAATMCTGATAGAAAGAGATATACCAAGGTAACGTAACTAATGGAGGAGGATACTGTACCCTGATGACATTTTGATTGTGAAGCAGCTATAGGTAATGTAAGTTCAAAGCGGGCTCAGACTATAACTGCAAATAAATTAATTTGAGGAATATGGTAATAGACATGGCATAAAGGAAAACTTGTGCACTGGTGACTAGTAAAAATATTGTGCTGTAAGCAGAGACTCATTATTTGGATGTAGTCAAGAAGGAAAAAAAAAAGGCAGAATTTTGATCCCGAGATGATCGTCAGTCATCATTTTGATATAGATGCAGAAGAAAAGCAAACATGATCTTAGGATATGTCAGCAGAAGTATTTTATAGCAAAGAAGAGGAAGGACAGCAGAAAGCCTTCAATTAAAAATCTGAAAATTTGGAGGAAAGATAGGATAAAAGTGAGGAARTGCAGAACAGCACTTTTTAGAATGGTTGGGGGAATGGAGAGCCAATCATTAGATGGGTCTGGGAGAGTCTGTCTTGCATGGTCTGGCAAAACAACACTTAGAGGCAAGGATGAATGGCAAGGAAGAAAGCTTTTTAAGCTTTTAAAGTATTTATATGTTAACTAACTGTGAATATGGTGAGTTTGGGGGCTGTGAGTGTGAGGCAGCACATAAAATGCCAGAGCATCTTTTCAGCCCTTCATTGTGGTCCTGGCACGTCTCAGTGCTTGTGTTTGAGTTGGACACGATGGTAAATTACCCAAATCCAGCAATAAAATTCCACAGTTTGTGTGTCTTTTGCTCATTGTGCAGGACTAGGAGGTTCTCTCTAATAGGCCAGTTGAATTAATTTGCGTAGGTATGTTGTATAGGTTCTGCATATATATAAGCATATTTGATACATATGGAACAACCATGCCTAAGTCCTATTGCTTTCACAGGATGATTGTGACTTCCACCTTCTAGGGAAGAGGAGACCTCAGAACATAAAGTCAAGTTAAAACAGGATGGATTTAAGGTCTTCCCATTTTCAGTGTGTGTGTGGAGTGCAGAGAGAACAGGAGAGGTTTAGGAAAAAATKAATCAGCAGAAAGTGAATACGATGAGCACCTAACTGACTGTTCTTTAGCAGTTTCTGTGGTGCTGAGATAAGTAACACTGTTAATGATTACACAGAGTTTCTAAGAAGTTATTTTATACTTAGAAGACGAGTGGGACATTTTTCATTGCACCCTTTATGAGTTTTAAAAAGGCAGTACTTCCTCCCCAAAAAATTTGCGCATGCCTGTTTTTATGCACRTGGATCAGTAAAAGCCCTTTTCCCGTCTGCTAAATTCAATGAAAGTCTTTCTATATGACTTAAATGAGCCCAGGAACAAGTCAAAACTCAAAATATAATTTGTTTTCTGGATCAGAGGTTGACTTAGAGTAGAAAAAAAGAGATTTTGGGGACAAGAGCCTGATCACATTAGGTTGCTACATTTCTCCTTAGTTAGTCTCTTAAAGTCAAGGAGATTATTCTGAAAGAAAGTTGCTATGCAGCATCTGTAGCTGAGTCTTAATACTCTACAAGGACTGTCTGTGTAAAAAGGAATGAGGTTTCTAAATCATTATAATTCAAAATGTCCACATTTTACCTCTGAGAAAATTTTGTATTTTGAAATGTGGACACTTTTCTGTTTAGAGTGCTGAAAATGATCGGGGCCTAATAATATGCATGGATACATAGATAACATGCAGAATATGTGCACACTAACAATGTGCAAAATAAAAATGGAATGAACAAATTATATTCAAATTTATTAAAAAAGTGGTTTAAACAGCATAAACTGACTTTTCACTGGCATGCAAAAATATATCTTGTTTAGTTTATACTTTGTCTCAGCATTAAAATGCTTTAGATAGTGTAATGTTCTAGGATCAAAATAGCTGGAATCAAAGTTGATAATATGTTATTTAGCTATTTTTTTACTGGTTCTAGAATGAAATATATGTGAAAAATGAATCACATAGGCAGAAATGGAAATCACCAAATCAACAAAGCTGGGATGCTTAAATATGTGTTTACAGATTTTGTCACTAGTTGACCAGTATCTGTATTTTTTGAGTTGAACTGTATCTATTTATCTTTTTCCTTTCAGTTTGCTCCCAGTACTCCAGAGGAGTTTTTGCCATTTTTGGACTATACGATAAGAGATCCGTACACACCTTGACCTCATTCTGCAGCGCCTTGCACATCTCCCTCATCACGCCGAGTTTCCCCACGGAGGGTGAGAGCCAGTTCGTGCTGCAGCTGCGACCTTCCCTGCGGGGAGCCCTCCTGAGCCTGCTGGATCATTACGAGTGGAACCGCTTTGTCTTCCTCTATGACACGGATCGAGGTGAGTTGCARCCCGGCTTTCCTGTATTTTACAGAGGAAAAAACCACAGGTTTCAGGTTTGGCAAGACTTTTCCAGTGCATTTTTCTAAGGTACTGAGAGTTTGGAGAGTAAAATTTTGAGGAGCTTTGAGGTGATCTAGCTTCTATTGTGTAGATCTGTGCCTGAAGGAAGAATTCTTTTCTCTGCGAATACTGGTGGTTGAGTGAAGGTGATATGTAATCAACCAGCTTCTGTCATGCTGTACTATTAAAACACTTTACTTAGTGTTAGTAAAAGAAAGATGCAGTTCAGTTTGTATTCAACTCACCTCATACCTAATTTCAGTGACAACAGCACAGAAGCATAGAGGACCGTTGCATGGCTTCTGCATGTGCACTGATACAATCAAGAGACATGAGTGGGTCACTTGGAGCTTCCAAGCGGTGAAAACAGGTTCATTCAACACAATTTCAGCTCACTGACAACATTCAGGCTGTGACAGGATGGGGAACCTGGTACCCAGGGGTGATCCACCAGACACCACAGGAGTACGGGGTGACGCAGCCTCTGTATCTTCTCTTTTCATCTGAAATTCTGCCACRGAAATCCATTTACAAACATGAATCTTTGTAAAATATGGATTCCCTTAAACCAAAGGTCACAGCTGGKATGGGCACTCTCCATTCTCCCACCACATCACAGAGCATCTCAGAGCCTTAAGTGGTAGAAAAGCTCTGATATGTATTAGAGTGCCTCACCACTCACTGCTGAATGGAAATGTAAATTTTCAATTTCTCCACTTTCTGCGTTTATTCTTCTGGCAAAGCCCCTTGTTTGTGGAAGAGGATTGYGCCATCATGGCTGAGCTTCTGTGAAAGAGGCAAGAATTTTATTTTGATGGCTTGCTTGCAAGGAGAAAGTGAGTGGCATAGCTGTAGTCAAATAATTATTTTATTACAGCTGTTTCAATATAGCTCCCCATGTGGACAGTCTATTCTGGAATTAACGTGGCTTTATTCAGTATAATTACTCTTCACTRGAAGGAGGGAATTATGCTGACCTAAATAAATCTGTATAATTATTTGATTATGGCTATAGAAGTCAATTTTCTCATATACACAAGCCCTAATTCTAGTGATTTTTAGCTTGATTTACTGTCTAAACACCTGAATTTAAATCAAAATGAATAATGCCCCAAAATAAAAGGGATTGGAATGGTCCATTTTTTTTTTTTTAAGACTGATTCAGGGAAGCATTTCTGAAAGCATATAGAAAGTATTGGATAACTGAAAAAGAGAAAAAAAAATCTTCAAATTAAATTGTTTTGTTACCCAAAACACATGATAGGGAAAATACAAAACAAACACACAATTACAGATGTGATTCTACAGGTTCCAAAAATTGATCAAAGAGGTGCACAATGTGCTGTCAGCTTTCAACTCATCARTGTGTCTTTACTGGATAGTCTATCCAAATCTGAAGACTAGATCTCRTGACTCAGTTTAATGCAGGAGAAAATAAGGTTTGATATGCCTTTAAGCGTTAAGATTACTGTAATTCACTCAATTGCATTGTAGAATAATTTTCTCTACCATTCCACAACAGAAGTTTTGAATGTGAAGCTGTGGTGAAAATAGGAATAAAAATAGTTGGAAGCAAATTCTGCTTTTCCTTTCAGTGTTTTAATATGAAAAAAAAAAAAAAAAGTTGATGTTACAGGAGTTATGAGAGAGTCTTCCTTTACATTCCTGACTTTTTCCTGTTTCTTTGAATTCATCCAACTAAACTGAAGGAAGCAGAATCCCCTTGGTCTTTTGTGTTTAGTACTCGGCTTGTGAGTTTATCTTTGCAACTTAACTCAGAACCACAGACCTGCTCCTGGGAGGAAGGGCGGGCAGCAAGCGCGGATCCCAGCCCGGCACAGCAGCGCTTCGCAGCACGGGCAGYGTTCAGCAGCGATCAGTGCTGAGAAGGGCAGAGCTCCTTGGCAGCAGTCAGTCTGACAGGTTGAGTTTAGGCAGATCTTCAACAGTGGTGGAAACACGCTGCTGTGGACGAAGTCCCTGCTGCAGCCAGATCTGCTCTCCTGCCTGTCCATTCTGCTTCCTGCTTCGGGTTCTTGTAGCTCCTTTGCTGCTCTTTCAGAGGGGGCAGAACATTTAATCCCGGAGACTGAGGCTTCTGCTGCATTATTAAAGCAGATTTTTCTGCTGTGTCACTCACAGCATCCTGACTTACCACGCTTAGGTTTACATCGTGGAGCAGTCTTGGGGCTCACAAGCTCCAGTGTGCTGATGGCTTCAGCATTTGGGTTAAATCTCTTCTTGACATTTTGCCAAACTGGTGGCCTGGAAAATCACTGTCCTGTGGATGCTAGGAAGAACAGCTAAGCTACAGAATGAAATGTAGCTGGCAGGGGATGTTGTAGGAATAGAGAACATGTTTTGTGACATTAGACCAATAGAAAGTTGAAAGAAAATGCAGCTCATTACCTAACAGGGAAGGCAGAWAGGTAATGAATGACACAGAAGAGAAAGCTAAAGACTTCAAGGACCCTTTTGCTTCAATATATTCTTCTTTCTCYTTCCCTCTACCCAAAAGCAAAACARAACAAAGTTTTAGTTGTGACCCACTGCTTAATAAAAGTAATTTTAACAACTAAGTGCTGATAGCATAGATAGGGAAAAAGTAGATGAAGGACATTCACGTATGTTACATGTGTGCAAAGTATATCAGGGAAGCCCTAAGATGAAAGCAATACCTTCTCTGGATATCCAGAGGAAAGGGAAGTCCAGCAGAGGTGAAATGCTCAGGTGATATTTGATATCACCTCTTAAGGGCAGATAAATGAAAGAAGGAAATGGGCAGACCAGAGCCACGTTTATTTTATATGTTATTTTATTGCAAYGGAGATGCATTAAAAAATAGTAGAACAAAGTTTGTAATTGTAATAGCAAGGAAGACTGTAGTTGTTAGCAATAGGATGCCAAAGTTGGAGCGTAGAGCCTCAGAAAACGCCTGGGGGAGTCTGCATGCTGCCTGGTGCTGGAGAAGCCGTTGAGAGCCTTGTGCGTGCTCTGAGCTCGCGCGTGCCGCGGTGCTTTCCGCACCCCGTTCAAGCCGGCAGTAGCAGCGGTTGCTCCTGGGGCTGCAGCGAGGATCGGGAGCTGCTGCCGGAGCTGCCGTGGGCGGAGGCGGAGGAGCAGCCCAGCGCAGCAGGGCACGTGGCAGCCGCGAGCTGCTTTCGCAGACGTTCAGCAGCCGTTTGCTCGACCCTGGTACCCAGCGAGACTCGACAGGCCCCGACTGTGACTAAAGAGCTATAGCGGGAGGGGCAGAGCTACCAGCTGGCCTAGCAGTTGGCTCATCGGGGGTGAGGGCTGTAAAATAGTTATAGTTGCAGAACCAGCCTGTTTATGCATCCTGGTGCTGTTTCTTTCTTTTTTTTTCCACTTTTGCTCCTTTGGTTGTATTCACTTAAAGCAACTCGTTCATGGCTGCCGATGAGGAAAACCAGATCACTGAGCACAAGATAAATRTAAATTTCACAGACTTTGGAAGGCGTTTTTGTAGCAGCTCCTTTAAAATTGAGTACATTTTATTTTACGCCAATCTAAACCTGGCAAAAGAGATACGCATGACCTGGTGTCATGCGTATGTTGTCTGAGTTAGTTCCACACTGCTTATTGGTAACAGACTCCAATTTTTCATCTGTGAGAACTGTGGAAGTTAGGTGAGATCTCAGATGTCTTGAGAAAGCAAAGAAAGCGATGAAAAATGTTTAGCCTGACTCTTGTCTTGAAGGAGATTTTGGATTTTTTCTTAATTAGTTTATCAGGCTAAACTATTTTTCTTCTTTGACAGAGTAGTTGGTCCAGAAACAGTAGCAGAAGTAGGTAGGTTGTATCCACTCTTAGTATGTTGTGGTATAACCTTCTGCCAGGTATTCTCCCATAAAAAACAGAAAATAAAGATGYAACCTGGTGCCTGGAAAGTTAGAAACTGTAACTGCCAAAGTGGTATCAGTGACTGATTTTAAAACTAATAAAAGGTGTCAGATGTGATGCAAGAGATTTTTGCAACAATCTTTTCTCTGATCTAGTCAACTTCTGATGTTAAGGTGGAAAATGGATAATTCCTTTTTGTAGGAGCACGATTTGGTGAGGTAACTAGAGCGATGCAGGACAGACCCAACGTTTAAAGTCACCTTCTGAGTATTTAGATCAAAAACATGAAATGTGATAAAGATGGTGAAAGGTGTAGATTTAGGAAGGAAGAATGAGAAGTACAGCACAAAGTGCAGAATAACAAGTGAGATATCAGTATCACAGGRACTGTTTCAGGAGTTGCCATGAGCCAAAAATTTAATGTAACTCAAGAATGCCATGCTGTTCTGAGAAAGTAGATGTTATTTTGAGATTTAGGAAAACTGATATTGCATTGTAAGAAATGACATCTGGATATTGCTCTCTAGCAGCTGGTGCTGGAGAGCTGCAGCTGGAGTGCTGCATCATATGCTGGGAACTACATTTTAAGAGAAAATTTCTGCTGAGAAAGGGTCATGGAGTCGTGTGTTTAAGGCATACAGAGAACATTCATTGTCGAATGTGTAGCACCGTGTCGCACCAATTTTTCCTTGTCACACCATTACGATTCACAGCAACCGTTCACAGTCCTTTGGCATGAATATGTCACTGGAAGACAGAATGGCACTGTGGTCAGTGACTACCACATACGGATATTACATATATAAATTTCGAGATTCCAGAAGAGAGGAGCAATATGAAAATAAATAAATAAAAAGCCCAGAGAATTGGGGTTGTTTATTCTAGGACGGAAGATCTCTTGAGGCACAGAGAAAATATCTTTTTTTATACCCACTGAGATTAAGGCAAGAATTAAAATTATTTTTCAGGAAGGCTATGTAAGGTAGTTGCTAGGAAAAAAAAAATGTTTGTATAAGGTTAGATAAGCACCAGAATAAGCTGTTGAGGAGATTGTGGGAATTCTTACCACTGAAGGTTTTAAGGAAGGAGTTAGAAAATATCTGCAATGGTGAACTGCTTTGATACATCCTGCCTTCGATAATCTTTTAGGATTTATATTTATGTAATTTTCATGATTTCTGTAGGAGAAAAGGAGATTGTTYCTTTACAATATTTGTCACAGAGAAAACACAGCTTAATTTGTTACAATGTAGCAACTTTCAGCAATATATCATTGCTATTCAATAATATATGTATAGCCTTTGTACAATATTTAGTATGTTCTATTATTCAAAAATCAGATTAAAACATGCTAAGAGGAATAGTGAAAAAACACCGTGAAATCAAATTGAAGGACTGTCTTTAGAATACGGCATTTGAACAACGAGCTGAGTTATTGTTAGCTGAGCATTTGGAAACTGCATTAATTGGCCCTACACCAGTCTTTACTTGATATTTTTAGTGCAATTTTGAACAAGCTTGTAGATCTCTTAATAATGAAAATCAGAATTAATGGCACAGCAGATTGGAAAGTTTGTATCCAATATTTAGCTCCAGCCAAAGAGCTGGATATACTAAAGTCAGTACCAGTTTGGGATTGTGCCCTGCATGTTTATATCTGCATAAAAATACTGGAGCAAAGCTCTTACTAATGAAAAGAGAAAGTGTTGCTAGTAAGTAGCAAATTTAAGATAAAATTGTAACATAGTACTGCCAAAAAAAGATATTGCCACTAAGTGCTGTTTACTCACTAGTTCTGTTCTGCRTAACACTGTCAAGACACTCATCCTCTTTTTCTCTAGCACTTACTTCAACTTCTAGGATGTCACACAGGGTCTCAGACGTCTAAGTCAGAGAAATGGCAGTGATGCACTTCTTCGTAAGGAGTGTATTACGGGTCTGATATTACCCAATTCCAGTAGTCTGCTTATTCTCGTGGCCTTTCTGTCAAGGTTGTTTGACTTCTGGCAAAACGTCCGGAAACAGAGGAGAAACAGAAGTTCATGACAGTGTTCTCTCCTCCAAAATAAAAAAGTTACCTACAATATGCAGGTATTTACTACACTTCTGTGAACCGAAGATTAAAGCCTTCCTGTTACAGAGTATCACAGAATAACACAGAATCACAGAATTGTTGAGGTTGGAAGGGACCGCTAGAGATCATCTAGTCCAACCCCCCTGCTTCAGACTGATGTATGCCAGAAGGGGAAGAAAAAAGAAAGAAACAAACAAACAAACAAAAACCCCTCATCTGGTCATGGTTATTAAACTACTCAAAGATCTGCTCTGCAGGTTCCAACTTGTCTATATCACATGCCTTTACAGTCACTAGGCTCAAGATCGACARTGCTTTTAGAGTCTCAGCTGTAACCTATTTCCAAGCAGTTGAACCAAATCATGTCACTGGTCAAGCCAGTTTGGAGAGTTCAACATTCCCAATGTTACATCCCAGTAACTGTAAAACATTTATGTTCCAGGTGATCAGAAAAACCCTCTTCACTAGATTTGATTAAAAAACAAAACAAARTAAAAGAACAGTCTGTAGCAACTTCTGCAAGGGCAGTGGGCCATATAGTATATGTTGATATTCAAGTACTTACTGTATTCCCTGCCTACCTAAACCGTGTTGTAATTTTGTGCAGGCCAGTCTGAATGGGTACACAGAATATTCTTTAAGCAGCCCAGGCAAATTTAAGATAAAGAGATAACAAACAAACTTGTTGGAGTTTTCAGATCAGTAGTTATTCAGTAGGTATTTCCTGTCTTCCTCCACCTCTCACCCCCTAGTGTGGAGTATGAGTTTTTGTATTAGAACGACAGATCTTACAAYCCTGCCTGGCTGCCACCCTGTGCCCCGTGCTCTGGGTGTCTCTGCTGGAGCAGGGGGTTGGACTAGATGATCTCTAGAGGCCTCTTCCAACCTCATCCATTCTGTGGTTCTGTGAATGCAGAGATAAAGTGATTTATCAAATATCAGTCAATGTAGCAATCTACAGTAAGTTTGACAGCCCCCTTGATATAATCTACTGATAGGTATGCTCAGCAACAGTGAATTCCTTATGTTTTTAATGGCATAGAACAATGTGCTTCATCCATGGCTAACCGGTTTGCAGAGCACTTTTTGTTAGCTCATTAATAATTACACATTACAAACATGCCGGCTTGTCCTTGTCTTCTCAGCAGTTGATTACAGYTTGGAAATACAGGTAGAAAATGTGCACTTAAAACTAAAAACGTGCCTTTAGCATCACCAATGAGATTGTGGCTCTCCCTTTTGCACTTGTCTATTACTAAAAAGAAGCAGTAACGATAAAACAGCGTAGCCATCTAGTAGAGAGTTCAGAATTCACTACATTTGAAAATCTTCCAAGGTCTTTCAAGCTGCCTCATTAAATTAAAGGACTCTTCTTGTTGTTTATT
>PTEX01000010.1:8323475-8333863 GCA_003342815.1 Eudromia elegans | reverse complement strand
AAGACTAATGAAAAATATAGGTACGGGAATCAAAAGCTGGTTTTCATGAAGTATAGATGAGTCCCCTTACTGTGCTATCGGTATAAGGTGTGTGTTAAACTAAGATACATCAGAACTTCTCAGTAATGCACACATGTAACTGGTAAGTGTGGCTGTTGCTTTCATGTGCCTTTATACTACAACATTCTCATTTATAAAAATAACATTTCTACTTCTAGTGAACAACTCTAATAGTTTCAGAGCAATTGCATTTATAGAGCCTAGCAAAAGCAGTTAGTTTGTTGTTACCTGCACGTGTCACATATTCAACTAAATAGAAACTGTTTGCTGTTTTTCACACACAAATGCTATATTTACCTGAAAACAGAACAGCGTGCTCTCTAATTTTGAGTAGCTATTTCCATTTACTTCAAGGCTTTTCCTGCAAGGAAAGCAGTAAGATCAGAAGTGACTTTATAGTGCATTAGTTGTTCTAAAATAACTCCTATACTGCAGCTTTTACTCTGTGGTCTCTTCACATAAGTTGCTCATAGGACTAAGGAGGAGAAACTCTGGTCACATTTCACACTAGTATTTTTAATCATTTGTGCYATTTAGACAATCATATTAGAAGCTCTACATACTGTGTGTGGGAGGTCTTTATTCTCTAAAAATTATAGCATTGATTATTTAACCACAAATAATTTCTAATTTATATATCAATTTGACTTTATATACCAAAATGACTTATATTTGCTTTTTCAGTACATTTAATAAATTCCTTCCAAAGAGAGCAGTTTTAAGTGAAAATTTATTTTGTGATTTACTGATTATTTAGCTTTCTTATTAATCTTTAGGATAGACTCTGCTCTTTCATRTACGGATTTGGTATCTGTGGCATCACAATTGACAAAAGGTTTAAAAAAAAAATAGTAAGGAAACTGTAAGAGTAAGGAAACCATCCCCAGTGAAGGTACTGTGGCAGACTTAGACCACGATAACCAAGATCATCTTTTCTGAGTCAAAGCCCGTCCTATGTTATCACTAAGCAYTGGTCTGTAATAAAACTACAGACAAGTTGATAGACACAACAYCCAGCAGACTTCCAAAGAAGCCTTGAAAAGAGTCAGACGAGGAAGCCAGCCACACATCCAAATGCTTATGCTTTAGAAATTTATTTCAGTGTGGACATCTGAGTCCCGCAGCTGCTGTATATAGCCTTTTATATGGCCACAGGTGTTGGCTTCAGTGCTGGAGCAGAGAGTGGCAGCAAACAAAGGGGAGTATAGTAGAGGCTGCCAGAGCACACATCGTGCCAGTTTAATACTGAATGTAAAACAAATGCTCGTGCCAGTTTGTTTCTAAATGCATTTTTAGTCAGAAAAAATTAGCTTGTCTTTTGAGAGCATTATCTGTGTGTGGATGAATGTTCCAAGTTGTAATATAGTATAAAGTGGACTTTTAAAAAAATCAACAGAAGTAGACAAAACATATAAGACTTACAAATATCAAAACCTACTACTCTGCTGTTTATGCTCTTATTGCATAGAAACATTTTAAAATGTATGAGACTAATTTAGTTCTTCATAGTCTCACCTTGATGTATTCTTTGAGACAAATTTATCCTGACTTAGTAACAATGGCTTCTTTTGAACTGTAGCAGGAACTGGAGTTAATTCATTTTTTTCCCAGAATATAATGAATTAAACCTGAATGTTTATATTGCAGGGACTCTAAAGTTAGACATTTTTAAKTGAGCTGATTGAAGGGTCCTGTATCATCTACTCAATAATCTATAATTGTGAGGCATAAAATTTCTTGCTTTTATCAAGAGTATGTATTCCAATGTATACAGGATTTGTAATTTTAAGATGAAAGCTTTCACCTGTAAATAGAAGTATTTTAGGCATTTCACTAATTAGATTTGAATTCTATTTACGTATATAGTTATATATATAATAATTTGTCTTTGGTCTGCTCCAAAAGGAGAGGTTGAAGTGTGGAGATCCTTTCAGAATGATTAACTACTTATCACCGTGTTACAGATGCAATTTCTTCTTCTGTACAGGGAATTTCCTATATGAATATTTACCAGTAGTAGCATTAACAGCTGCTTCTGCTACTAAAATTGCAGTGAATGTGTGAGGTGCTTAGCATTTTGCAATTGAAAAGAGAGTTACTAAAGGGTCCTTTAGTTGTTAAGATGCAAAATCCTTCTTTTGTACCACAACCTTGGTGGGTTTTAATATTAATGCACACCTGGACATTGCACAGGAAGACTTCCTGTGAGCAAATGACATACATTTTCTTCCGTTTTGGCTTGGGCTGTGCAAGCAGAACATCCATTGCAGTTTTGAAGATGCACTAAAAAATCACTTAAACACTAAATCATTAAAGGGTCACTAAAGGAAAAAGCTGTGAATGCAGAATGGAGGTTCCTAATCTGGATTCCTGGAACATTTCCGGTTTAATATGCACCTTCACAGATCCATTTGATAATTCAGCTTGTTGAAAGATTATTATATGGCTGAATCCTTATAATAAATCCCAGCTTTAGTAGATTGTTATCGCTGCAAAAGGTATTCTCATTTTTCTTTTAAATGTCTCTGTACCAACTCTGCAGCTTGTGCTCATGTTATGAGAGATTTTTGTACTTCAACTGCTCACATATTTTTTTGTCTAACATTTTGAGGTTTTGCTGTTTTTGTAAATGAATATCTGTCAAAATTCTAATATTTTCTGGGACGTATGAATTTAGGAAAATATTCTAATATTTTAGATATATTTTATTTTTCTAATATCTTTAGGTTTTTAAACCTAAAACTAATTTTCAATTTAATTTTAATTGTAAATTTCTAAATTTACACAAAATTCACTTTGTTTTGTAAAGCAGGTCGTGAATCTAACCCTCACGCAAAAGTTACTAAACTAATCACAGACATTGGGGGTGCACGTTGCTGGTGTGGTTGTTTTTTTTTAACAGGTACACAGGTATCTGCATAAATATATACATAKGTATACGTATGCATGTATATATTTAATAATAATGATATCTCCTAAATTTATGTGGATGCAAAACATTTAAATCATTTAAATTTCAAAAATCTTCAAGTGCTAGAAGTTCAGACCATACGGCTGAAAATTCTCCCAGTAGTAACTTTAGAAGATTTCTTTTTCTTTTGTCTTCTTGATTTGTATTTCTACTCTTATTAAACATTACTTAAAAACCAAACCCATTTTACAGCATTTGAAATTCATGTCTCAATATATTAAATATTTTATTTTGAAACTTACTCAAACAGGAATTCATTTGAACTAGTCTTTTCCCATTAGAAGGACTTTGATGCTTATTTTTCAAATAAATAAAGTTTTGAGAAAGAATTCCCAGCTAACTATGGTTTCCTGAAAAGTGAATATCTTTCCTCTGAAGTCCTTTKTTAAAAATGTTTTTAAAATGTGCATCTTTTAAGTTATGTCTTTCACTGGATTGATTTCATATGAAATTCTCCTGTGCCTCAAAACAAGGATGCTGACAGGCATTTCCTAATTCTGCTAAATGCTGCTGGTCTTTAGGCAGAGTGAAAATCCAAGAGGGATCAGGTTCACAGTGACTCTTTCTGCAGAGGGCTGTGAAATTAGTCTATGAAATATCCCCCGAACACCTCCTCTTGATAYACCCATCTCTCACCTAAGAACATTATTTTCCTTTTGTAAGAAGACAAACTTCTTAGCTCTTCTATATCACGATGTCCTGTTATGATTTCCTAGTCCTATGTATTCATCATAGGTTGTGTGGAGCACTACAACAATTTCATAACTTTCATAACTTTTATAACTTCATAAACTTTGCTTGCTAGGGCCTCCCAAAATACTAGTTTTGTCTATTTTATCGCTTTTGTTTCCTCTGTTGCAGGTAGGGCTAAATACATGGAAATGTGTTCAAATTACCTATCGAATGTGATATTAAGATCTATTTGTGCATCAGTCTCTGTATTTTAAACAGTTTTCACATATTTGTCCAGATTTACTCACCTATGTTGCATTTTCTTGATCACTTACCATTGACTTCCTTTTCTACAGATTATTCTACAGCTTATTCTACTCCTTGTGCCACATATTCCTCTTTTGTCAGCATATTCTAGTAAGGCTGATTCATTTTCAGCTCTCAAACACTACTTGAGAACCCTAGAGAATCCTATTTTCTTTTGTTTTTATTTTTAATCCTCACAGCAATGGCAGATTATTACCTTTAGCTTGAAAGAATTTTTCAAAATCATTCCGTGTGAGTCTGTGGCTTCCATGAAGGAAAAATGCAGCTTTGTTTCCAGAGTGAAAAAGTAATCACTGGAATATTTTAATATATTAGCATTCCAGTCTGAATGAAATGCAAAACATGAAAAAGAAAACAAAACAGATATTGATTTCTTATTATTCTTAAGCAGTCTAGAAAAAGATAGAATTGGGCATTTGAGTTCCTTCTTTTGTTGCTACTAAAAATATCTATGTTTTCTGTGTGTATTTGTCACCAAATAGCCAAATAAAAACATTTGTCAAGTGCATCATCTTCTGTCCTCAAATGCACTTCCAGGCTACCAGACAGGAGGAATACTAGGAAATACAGAGAGGTGCAGTATTTAGTCTGTGTGAAGAACTGAATACACAACAAGTCTAAATACCAAATTACATAATTTCTTCTTTCGCCAGACAGGCCCATTCAGGGTGACCAGCCCACAGCTGCTAAACTGGGTCTTATCCAATCAGACACAGTCAGAATTGTCCCTTTTCATTTGGGCAATTCTGAATTCCTTTAGCAGGAAATGGAACACAAGCAGAAAAGTTTTAAAAACATCCCAGACATGAATCAACAAAAACCCTGAACATCTGCTCATCAAAGAACATCAGAAAACAGTGTATTTTATTTACACTACTCTTCTTGCTGCACGTAGAATKCCTAATAAGATTAGAGATCACTAGAAAAATATTGCTGGTGTAATGTGGCTATTTGTCTTTCCAAATGACTGGCGTAGTCTAACTAAAATATCTGAAATACAGTGAATCAAATCACAGTTTCTGCAATTTTATTAACCTAAGTATTTTAGTGTAGAAGAGTGTGATTTTATAAAATCAAAATGACAATTCCAGTCATCACCAAATCGAGACTGGCCAAAAAAAGTACAGTATTTCAATCAATATTTTAATTTCTTTTGAAGATAAAATGTTCCTAGCAAATGTAAAAACCAGGATCGTATGAACTGGTTAATGTAAATGAATTCAGCAGAAAGAGTGAGGAACACTTTCAGTTAGGAAGAATTCAGAGTTGGATCCTATGTCAGAGCAGATCAGCACAACCTACTGGCCAGGCTCTGCACTGGGTAGAAACCAGGCTACTGCATTTGAAAGTCTAATATCATATAGTTTTTCTCCACTACAGAAAAAATCCCACAGTCCAGTCTCATTTAGGATTTATGCATCCAGATATCCTTGTGAGAAGTATTACGAAGGCAAGTCTGATTTCAGCTATTAGTTTACTTGCTTGACCAGGAAAAGAGCTCATAAAGTTAGCCTTCTTGACAGCATTTCAAGTCTTTAAGAGCTATGTTCAAGCTATCACACAGGAAGTGTTTAGCCCAATGATGTTATGGAGGTATCGTCTCGGCTTTTGCAGGTATTTTGGGAAGAGGTTCACTTTGGCTCCTTTTGACTTACAGATGCTAGACCTTCTCTCTGAGTATCAGAAAGGAATCAAGTGCTTCTTTCAAAGTAGAAAAAATGTCAAGGTTGGGGAGCCTTTTAATTTTACTTTCCCACTGAATGTGGACATTTTGGACTTTGAAAGCTGTGTGTATCACCTCAGCATCAAAACATTGCATAGTGTTTCCTCTGAGGCTTTTAAATTCATTATCATAGGAAAGCATCTTCCTCAGCAATCAGTCTTTTTTTAAAGGAAACCAGTGTAGCACCCCGGTCACTCTTTGAAAGTCAGTTTGAAGGTTGTGCAGTTTTCTCAGCAAATTCCAGAAGAAGCAACGCTGTCAAAGTGTTGGTTCAGAGGAAGAGGACAACAGCATTGATGAATGACTTGAGCAGCTGTAAGTCACATAAGGGGTAATTATTTTTTGCAAGTGAAGAGAAGAATTTTATTCTGCATGTTTGCTGTGTAGATACAAAATATTGCTGTCAAAGCCAAAAAGGAAAAGCACCTGCTAAAAGAACTGTGGAGAGGATTATCTCCCTTTCTTAYGCATGCACTTATGAAATACGTACTAAACGCTGGACCATCTCCAGTATTTTCCTCTTAGCTTATTTCTAACCATTGAATCAATTGCTCATCCTCTCTGCCTGACCTGTGAAAAAGACATCTGCTCTAGAGAGAGGCCAAATATCAACATATGACATGCCTCAGTTACGCGGTGCCAACCTGCTAGGAGAGAGTGTGTGTTGGTTTTTTAAGCAGGGTGCATGTGAGTGGCATTGGGTGGATCTGACATTCAGGCATGAGCCCCCTGCTTTCACCTGCCCCTTGTCCCAACTCACTGGGCTGGGAAGAGCTGCTTGCTCATTTCTCTTCACCTGTGCAGCTGTAAGGACACTCTGCCAGCAAGGGTCCCTAGCCAGCTTTTAAACATCCTGCCAAGCAGGGAGAATTAATAGCAAGATCTGAATCATCTCAAAAGTAACCTTAGTGCCCCTATGTCCTATTCCCTCAGTATTATGTCATTTTTTCCTGCTCCTGTCCAGGGTAATAAAAAGGATCTCTTAAACACCTACAGCAGAGAAGTGTGTCAGGGCAGACTGAGCCATTTGTTTAGCCTATCCTTTTGCCTTTGTGGCTSTAAACATTTTAAAACCTTTAGGCCAGATTTTCCACCCATATCATGCTGTTGAGCTGGTGCAAAGAGGATGGATTCTGAACACGGCTGGCGGGTGGCCACAGAATTTCCAATCTGCTGGTAGTCAGGAAAGGCAGTCAGGAAAGGCTGATGTGGCTCTGGCCCTGGCTGTCCCTGCACCGTGTTGCATGCAGGGCTGGCCAACCCTGGCTGCGAGGCCCCAGGAAGCCACCTGCATGTCTGCATGCCTGGGGCCGTGTGCGGAGGTGGCTGCTCTTGCTTCCTCTGAGCACAGCTGCATTTAGAGCAGACATCTGATTTTAAGCTGGAAAACAGAAGAGTTAAAACAATTAACTGGTTTGAGGGTAGATTAAACCATCAGGCAGAAACTGGTAAATCTGAACCATATCTGATAATGTTTGAAATATATCTGAGAATTAACCTCAGCRCCAGCTGCCCAGTATAGTGTGTTTACATGTTTGATGTGCTTTTTTCATTTCGTTTCATTTTTTTTTCCATTTCTAAGTAGAATGAAGGATCTGAAAGCACCAGAGTAAAACTCTCAGAAGTAAACAATGGGAGATGCTTTGTGAGGGCCTTGCTCAGTTAGTGCACATCTCCAAGAAGCACCCTCAAACATTCCTTCGAGGTTTACAGATGACTTTCAATGAGGAAACATGGCCCTTAGTCTCATGATGTTGTCCAGAGAAAGAGCAAAGTTGTCTGTTGCTCCAGCTGCCTGTTTCTGCTCCTAACACCTTTCACTTCTTTAAGATCATAATTTCCAACTGTAAACCCATCATCACCCTGCCTACTAAACCATGCCCATAAGTGCCTCATCTACACTTTTTTTGAACACTGCCAGGGATGGTGACTCCACCGTTACCCTGGGCTTCCAGTTCCAATGCTTTACCATACTTTCCATGTAGTTTTTTTTCATAAGATTCCTGCTATTCCTAACTTTCTTGGGTTTGAGTGTCACGATTCCCATCCCTGAGTCTGTGGGAAATGTCCTCAAATGTGACTTTGAGCTTCTTTGCTTTCTTTCTCCCTTTCTTTGCTGCCATACAAATCCATCATAGCTTGCACTTTGTATTCAGCTAGTATCCTTATCTCCAGCTGTTCCCGTCACTGCAGACTTGGGATTCACCTGAGCACCCAATTCAAGGCTTCAGGGCAGCAATTCTGCAGTTCCCTGTTTCTGCAGCCACATCATCTACCACAGGGAAAGAAACCAATTTAAAGAAATATAAATATGCTATAACATGTTTTCCTCTCGGTGGTCATGCATTGACCCTCTCCAGCTCTATGGATGTATATGTATATCACATTGCACGTGGGATTGATATATGTATATCACATCACATCCCCTTTGTCCACAGGTATACCCACTACTTTTGTTAATAAGGATCCTCAGTGGTCCATAGTGACGATCTCAGCATGGCCTGTGGCAGTGAGCAGTTCTCCATGGTGCTTAGAGCACTGATGGGAAACGGTGTGAGAGGAGGACAGGCTTCAGGTGGAGTGATGTGTGTCTCCTTGTCCCCACTCAAAAGGGTTGCTTGGYTTGATGCACCAGTCAAAATAATTTTTGGATCTTTTTCAAGTCCATCTTCCATGTGCTCTACAGTATCTGTTCATGCATTAAAAGCTGCTCAGTGTTCGTATGTATTAGTGTGTGTYCAAAAGTTATTGTATTAGTATTTATCAACAAGTTAAATTAGTATGTATCAAAAAGTTATCTGGCACCTTCTGGTTCTCTACTCATTTTGTAGTAAAGAGGCAATCCATGAAGGCCTAAAAGTAATCTGGTTTTTAAAAGAAAATCCAACCCCTGGCAAAGGCTGAAAATATAAAATATGGCCTACTTAGAAAAGAATCCTATTAGATGGATTTACACATGGCTCCCTGAGATCAAACTGTCCAATATGACAAATAGGACCTGAAGCCTTTTGCTCTTTAATGCTTTCAGCTATGATTTTCAGGTTACTTTTCCTTTCTCCCTTCAGATTTTGGTGTGCTATAAAAAATGCAAAGTGAAGTCTGATCCATATAGAACTTAGAGGTTTAAAAATAATTTTTCCCAACCACTAAATTTGCTACATTATGATTTGATAAACAGTATTGCTGTAAACAAGAAAAGAAACCCTAAATCTTGATTTGCCAAAACTAGTTATATGACATGGCACAATAGGCCTCCTCAGAGGCTATTCTGAGCTCTGAAACAGTCAGTTCTCATATGCTGCACAAAACAGTCTATTTTCCTGCAGTCAAAACYATTTTTTTTCCCCTGGCTTTAAAATGCTGCATCTCACCCCATGGTGCAAAACCATGTGACTTTACTGCAAGGCTAACAGTATTGAGCGGTTTTGTCTTGAGTGTCTTGCTTCAAGAGTCAGGTGTTATTGTGAAGTTCTCAGCACTTCTTTTTGCCTGAAAAGAAAAGAAATAAAAGGAAATTTATGTGTCCCTCGAGTATGGAAAAGAGTTTGCGACATCAATACATTTAGGTGGCTCAGAAACCAGGAGTTAAACCAAAACAAACACAAGCATAAATGTGTATTTCTATCTTTAAATTTGTTTTCCATATCAATCTTATTATTTTTCTTACTTTGAGTAGTGATTTGGAAAGCTCAAGTCTGATCAATCAAAATAGTAGAACCAAATAAAATGGTGAGAGGGAGAGAGCGAGATTACTTTGTGAATCTGCTTTTGATCTCGAGAWACATGTTTATAAATATACCTCTATTACAACTGTTACAATAATCTTGTGAACTTACTGCCTTTTCTGGTTGTTTGTTTTAAAGCAAAATGTTTATCAAGGGCTTATAAAAAATCTTGCAAAAGATGCTATGAGGTCCACTAGTGCTTAGGGCTTGGTTTGTCAGGACCATCCCCTGCTCCCTTGTCCCCTTTCACTTCATTTCCCCATGTAGGACAGTAATGTTCCTCTRAATGGGAGATATATTTGCCGGAATCCTGTTTTTAATTTAGATAACTGTCACAATTGTGAAGAAAACACAAGAAGGAATAACCCTTGCTAACCATGTAACTTGCTTGCTGCACACACAACACAAAATACTTGGAGCGTTACCCTCTGGCAAAACTTGGCTGAATACATTCTGTATGAAGTGCCAGTGGCAATATTTCTAAGTACTGAGCCAGCATCTGTCTCTKTAGCATCTTGCATCCAGTCTTAAGAAAAGGACATTTCTGACTTAATTTTTTTACTGCTTATGAGCAATATCGATACAATATCACAAAGCAGAAGAGGTTATATCCTAGATAATAAACTAAAAATCTCAGTTCATAGAATCATAGAATCCTTAAGGCTGGAAGGGACCACCCAGTCCAACCACCCTGCACATGCAGAGTCACCTAGAGCATGTGGCACAGGGTTGGGTCCAAGTAGGTTTTGAAGATCTCCAGAGAAGGAGACTCGACAACTTTTGGCAACCTGTTCCAGTGCTCTGTCACCCTCACTGTCAAAAAATTTTTCATTAAGCTCCTATGGAACTTTTGATGCTTTAGTTTGTGGCTGTTTCCTCTAGTTCTATCACTGGCCACCACTGAGAAGAG